>PVKA01018588.1:16370-43683 GCA_004027165.1 Ctenomys sociabilis | reverse complement strand
CATTGGGGGGGGGGGAAGAAATGTACATTTGAAGAAAAGATGGAGGAAGCAGTGTAAGATAATGTTTTCAGTATCTTTAAAATTTTTTCAAGGATGGCTTTGGGTGATTAATAATGGTCTTCCACTGTTCAGGAAGCCAGAAAATTAAAAATGAGAAAATGAGAAAATGAAAAATAAGCACTGTTAAAAAACTCATTTTTATACAAATGCAAAATGGTTCTTTCTTTGTATCCCCCTTTTCTTTGTTTAGTCCTGTCAGAGATGGGTATTCTATTGTCATTCAATTATTATGGGTGCTTGCATTCAGTGAAACAATCCAACACAGTCCAGCAGTCCACAATAATAGTGGGTTATATGAAGAAGTTGTTGACTAGAGCCATTTCCAGCTCAGTTTACTATTATAGCCTTATTTTATATACCTCGTTTTTATACTTTTCTTCTGGACAGTTAAGACCTAGATAGAGCAAGACCTATATACCAAAAATGTAGCTTTTGTATCTGATGAGGTCAGTCAAGTCCCCTCAGGGTTTATCTTGTAACCCTGTACCTCACTCTGTAGATCCTTTGTCAATGTCGGCCATGTGGATGAGTCACCTTGTACAACCAAAAACCACTATGAAAACAATATGCAATGTATTAATTATTTAATCTGTCCTGCTAATTGGACTTGAAACTGTCTCATTGCTATTTGCTCTTCAATAAAATCAAATCAAATAAATAAATAAAGATCTCATTTTGCTTAAATGGTTTGGAATTCAGCATGGATCACTAGGACAGGCAGTCTTGATCCCTAGTTTTGATGCCTTATGAAGCTATAACTTAGCTCAAAAGGGATTGACTCTATTTTGTCTTCTTCTTCTTCTAAAAGTGTAGTTAGATTTTCACATGTTCAATGCATGTACAAGGTAACTGTTATAATCCAACGATAATGTTGCTTAGTTTGAAGTCATAAGGTGTTTTCTTCAAAAAAACAGAAAAAAAGAAAAATGCAGTGGCCTCAGGTCCTCTGATTTTATGGCTCTTTTCACTGATCTTAATCCTTCCTTTTTTTGTTTTTAAGTGTATTTAGTATAGCATCGATAGGGTTTCACTACACAAATCGGACTTGTAGTGCTCCTCCTCTTTTTAGCATCCCAAGTGCTGGGATTACAGGCATGCACCATCCTACCCAGTCTCAAGCATCATCTCAGTGCATCCCCGGGGCAGGGGCACGTTGGGGATCAGACCGGTCCCTGCAGCAGTCTAAGCTGATGCCTTAAAACCCTTTTCTTCTTCCAGAGCATAGCTCTGAGACAGAATGCTAGACATTATCCCAAAGTATAGTAACACAAATCCATAAGGCTCCACTCCATCCACAGAAAAGTCAAACACATTTATCTCAGTTAAGATGACTTTATTCTAGAAGGAAATCAGCAGGGATAGATAAGGTTAAGCTGTGTGGAACAGAAAAGAGAAGCTTAAATGTTTATGACTACCTTCATGACTTGTATACAATTTGATTGCCATAATGTCTCTTCAGGCAGTTATTATCATTATTTCATTCACATACAGATAAGAAAATACAGTCTCCAGGGAACAATTGTAATGAGATTACTCTTTTTTTTTTTGACTGTGTGTGTGTGTGTGTGTGTGTGTGTGTAGAAATGCTTTATGTTGTAGCTACTGCTGGAGCTTAATTCCTCTGGACAGAGACTCTGGTATAGGTTTTCACAAGATGGTTGGTGAATTCCTGACAGGAAGACTTGGTGAGCAGTCTCTTTCCAGAGGTCAGGGGTCAGAGAACTGTAGGTCTTGGAGCTGGCATCAAAGGTGGCCTAAGCGAAGTTGCCCAAGTAGCAGCACAACCCCTAGAAGAGGTGCAGTAGTCATCAATGCCAGCCATCAGCAGCAGCTTCTTGGGCACAAGGGCTGAGACAATGCCAGTGCCTCTGGGGGCAGGGATCAGACCCTCCGACACAGAGCCACAGCAGCCCATCACTTGCATGGAACAGTGTGGGGCTTGCCAATCTCTTTTCCCCTAGTAGCCTCTCCTCACGGGAACAATGGAGAGCTTGGCCAGGGCAACTGGCCCGTGAATGGCGACTGGTACTTCCTTGGAACACTTTACACCCAGGCCAACACATCCACAGTCCCCAGTAGTGACAAATGCCTTGAACCTGATAAGCCAGCCAGTACGAGTTTGTTTCTGCACAGGCATGATCTTCAGAACTTCATCCTTGAGGAAAGTGTCCAGAACAATGTCAATAACCTCGGATTCCTTGATGGGTAAGGAAGAAAGATAAATTTCCTTCAGGGACTTGATCTTCATGTTTTTGACTAGCCGGTCCAGTTTGGTGACAGGCCTTACCACCAAGAGCCCTGAGGCCTCAGCCCCAGCCCCAGCCTCTGTCACACCCGCGACCTCGAAGGCCACTGCCAAAGCCTCCACAGAAGCCACCGTGGCGCCCCATACCTAGGATCCCAGGGCCTCCCGGCCCTCCCACTGCACTGGCATCATCCACCATTTGGCGTTTCTCAGAAAAACAAGCCATGGAGGTTACTATCTGTTCCTTCCTAAACTAATTTCTAAAGAAAGTGATCATGAGGGAGTCTTTGCATGCCACGCTTCAACTACGAGTTGCATACAAATGACTCTTCGGTCCCATTTATTCTGCAACTATTTCACAGCAAAAGCAGGAACTCTGCACAACACAGTATCAAGGCATAAACCTAACCCCCACATCTTTCTCCACCATCTAACTTCCCTTTCAGTTACTCTTATTCCAGTCTAAAGAGCTTCATTTGTCCTGTCCATGCAGTTCATTCTTTCCTTTTGGATCTGTGTGGCTTCACTTACAGCCATAGTCATCAAATTCTTCAGAGATTTTTAAAAACTATTAATCAGTTTAAGGCCACTTGTTTAATCCTTAAGATAAATACTTTTGTAGGCAGTAATTAAATGAATTATGTCAAAATTAATTGATTGCATCATTGAGAATACAAGTTCAACACATTAAATTCAGATTGAAATTCATTTTGATAAATATAGACAAATAAGAAAACTGTACTTATTGAAAATGTAGGTGATTAATATGATTAGCTGCTGTTACACAATATTTTTTGCTTTTTGGAAACCATAACTGTTGAATAAAATAGCAATTTTCCATGAGAAACACATGTGCTATTTGCTTGTCAACTTCTCTACATTTTCAATAAGTATGGTTTTCTTATTTGTTTATGTTTATCAAAATGAATTTTAATCTGAATTTAATGTGTTGAACTTGTATTTTCAATGGTGCTATCAATTAATTTTGACATAATTCATTTAATTACTGCCTACAAAAATACTTCTTTGAAAGCTTAAGGATTAAGCAAGTGGCCTTAAATTCATTAATAGTTTTTTTTTAATCACTAAAAAATGGCCTTAAACTCATTAATAGTTCTTTGTTTGTTTGGCAAAACTGGGGATTGAACTCAGACCCCTTGTGCTTGCCAGGGAACGTTTATTCTGCTCACCCATCTCCTCAGCCCCCATTAATAGTTTTTAAAATCACTGAAGAATTTGATGACTAGTGCTGGGATTACTTATAGGCATGCACTACCATGCCCAGCTTGTCTTATTTTATTCAAATAACAGCAATTTTTAAAAAGTCAAGCTCAGAATATTGTTTTAACTTTTCTACAAAATGATGAAATTTATACTGTGCTTGAAAAATAACTTTCAATTCTTCTCTAGCAAGACAATCTCAGAATGTGCTATGGAAAACTGGAGAATAAAAAACAAAATAAAATAACACATTTATGTGAAATTACACTTGATAAAGATATATAGAATATAGATCCAGAAATTTTCCATTCATAACTGTTCATTTGGCAGAAAAGATAACATATCAGGCAAAATAAGAGGTAAATGCTTGGATAAAAGGATAAAATTGGATCTTCAGTTTTGGGTGAGAAATAAACTAGAAAGAGGGAAACTAAGAGACAGAACTGGTGGGAATTAATTCCTTACCATAAAAGGGAGAAGAGAGAGAGAGAGAGAGAGAGAGAGAGAGAGAGAGAGAGAGAGAGAGAGAGAGAGAATTCTTTTTTTTAAAAGAATACAAGAATCTTATTTTATTTTAAAATACAAAAGACTGATAGAAAAAAGAGCATTAGAAACCATATAAAATTTCACTAAACAAAGTAATAGGAATTCAACAGTGGCTGCTGTACTACATGAAAGATTCTTTCATTTCTAACCTATCAGTGAGATCACAGATGTGCTTTGTACTGTGAATTAGAGTTATAATGGTTAGTTTAATTTCCAGAGAGGAACCTTTCTGCACATAGTATACATCTGAAGAGCCAATAGGCAGAGGTTTGGAGAAGCTACTGCCATTAGCCTTCAAGCTAAGATCAATGCAAGTAGAGAGAGCGGAAGTGAAGGGTAGGAGAGTGGTGACGGGCAATCTGCTGTCCTCAAGAGGCTGAGAGAACTGCAGGAGAGAATATCTGAAAATGAAGGAGAAGAATTCTAAAATAAAGGAAATTTAGGTCCCAAGAGTAGGAGGTGGCTATGGAGCTAGCTTCCCAGTCCTGCTGTGGGGCTCCCTGAGCCAACATGGT
The DNA here is from genome assembly GCA_004027165.1 of Ctenomys sociabilis. Classification (NCBI taxonomy): domain Eukaryota; kingdom Metazoa; phylum Chordata; class Mammalia; order Rodentia; family Ctenomyidae; genus Ctenomys; species Ctenomys sociabilis. The sequence continues at coordinate 39,096 of PVKA01018588.1, read as the reverse complement.
GGTCATTTCACTGAACAAGGAGTCTAGGTAATACGTTTTCCTCTTATCTCTTTCTGGAATTAGATTCAGAATTCCCCTAATAGCTCCCCAATAGCTGGCAGCTTACCAGGTAGTTTCTTACGATTTTACTACCCTTCAGGTTACTTCCACTTAATAAACATGGAATGGTATCTTTTTCTACTTTCTTCTATCAGTGTGGAATGTTTCTTAACTTTTATCGTCGAGTTTCATTTCTAAAGCAATGGCTTCTTAAAAAGCAACCAAACACTTGAGGAACTTGGTCAAAAGTGCAAAGGCTTGCAGCTATCTTATTTTATTGACTATAGTCTGGGTGATTCGAAAACACTTACATTTGATTTTGATTCTTAGGTTTAATTTGCATTTTCAGTTCCTGCAAATGCTCAGATGGCGCAGAATAGAAAAAGTGGGGCATGAAGTCCCTGTGGAAGTGGCGCTGGGAAGGCAGCCTCCAAGAGCTGAGTCTTCTTTCTTTTACAAAGAGAACTCTAACTTGGATCTAAAAGCAAAACAATACCAGGCGTTCTTTGTGACTCTCCTCTTGAGCTTTTTCCCCTTTTGCAATGACTCAGCTTCCTGCTCTCAGTTGAGTCAAACCTGTCTCTCAGCCTCCTTTCAGCATCTGGGTTATGACCGGAGGTTCCCACCCTTGTGTTCCTAACTCCTCCCCAGCTCCCTTCCTTCTGATGGCCTCTCTGTGTGTTTTTCCTTCATGTGTTCTTTTTTTTTTTTTTTTTCCGCAGAACCAGGGATTGAACTCAGGCCCTTGCACTTCGACTGAGCCATCTCCCCAGCCCCTTTTATTTGTTCTTGATTGATTTATTACTTCCATCATTCAATCTCTTTCGTTCTTATTCATTTTAGTAATTTTCTCCTTGTGTCTGTTTGTATTTCCTCATTTCCTTCATTGTCGTGTTACGGCAACCAGGGCTGGAGCTCCATACCTATCCTGAATTCCTGCGTCTCACGTACTGCCTTTTTCCACAAGCTCCATTTATCTGCACTATTTCTCTACTTGCTCTTCTGTCTTCATACAGGCAGATATCTTTCCTCTCTGCTGTGTTTGACAAATCAACTTCTGCCCTTTGCGGCTGCTACTTATCTTCTTGATTGGGCTCTCTGCAGCTGTTCATGCTTGTCAGCTGTCTCTAAGGAAGCTCTGCATCCCTTCATTAATTTATACTTTATTTTTCCCACAGCTACTCTTTAATCCTCAGTTGTTTATTGGTTCCAGATGCCCATATAGAAGGAACAGTACCCATCTCTGGACTTTGTGATATCTTCTTACTATATACATTCCAAAATTCCCATTCTCCCCATTTCTTTAACCTTTCTCATGCCTTCTACAGTGTCCCTGAAGCTCTCATTGCTTGACCTTGCTCATCTACTTAAGTTGTGATACCCCTCACTGATTTTCAGGACTGTTCTTCAATTGCTGCTTATCAGTGTAAACGTCCTTTATTCCTTTAATTATTTGAAGTTTTAACTGAATTTATTATTCAGGCCTTCTTAGATCCTTAAAATTATTGTCAGTTTCCGCACCTGCCACATTCCTAATCCACATTTGCTCTCTTTCTTAAGTTCACCTTCCCTGTTCCTTGTTTCTTATTTGTTTTGCTTCCGCTTGGAATTAACTACCCACTTACTCATTTCCTAAAACTGCTCCCACATTATTCCTATATCCAATAATTATTCAATCATGGAATTAGCCAACTATGAAAACTGGTAGCACTATTCCCCAGGAACTGTCAATACTTCTGCAACAACTGCAAGTTCTGGAGTTCCTGTTACTGTCCTCAGGTTCTATAATGTTCTAGAAGACTTCATAGAACTTGGGGAAAACTATTATAAATATGGTGATAGTGTATTACAGGAAACAGATATGGATTAAAATCATCTCAAGAAAGACACACAGGGAAGGGACAGGGCAAGTCTTACTTTACTCTGCTCCCATGCAGTCAGGACACATTATTTTCTGTGTGGCATTCATAGGTACAATACATATGGAGTACAGCTAACAAGGAGTTAGGAAACTATTATTTCAGTGTTATTTTTTATTACAGTTTTATGACAATCATGATTGACTGATTGATCATCCACATTATTGAACCTGGTCTCCGAGTCAGTTAAGCCCTGGTGCTCTAAGGCGCCCACCTGCCTCACGCCTTTCTGCTAAAGGCCTATCCACACTGCCAACTGTGGCCAGCCCCACTCTCAACTTTGGTATGGCCAGAACCTCTAAACGAAGACCCTCTTACCAGACATCAATACAAATTGTTACCTCACAGAAGCCAAGGGCAAAGGCTAGATGCTTTTGGGCAAGACCCAACTCCTTACTACATAACTGCATTGGTTGGGTGTTCCCGTGTCCTTCTCAGGTAGAGACTCACTTTGGTGCTCAGTCATGTCTTTTGCACTGTCTCCTTCATAGTTATTACTATGTCTTAGCTTGTTTTTATCTTTTCTGATCAGAAATGGCCCATATTATCTCATTTCTTTGTGAGACTTCCCATTCCCTAATGCACTTAAATCTTTCGTCTTCTACATGCACTTGGAATTGTGGGTATCTAAGGAAGGACTCACACTCCAGTTGGAAAAGCCACCATGGTTCAACCCCGTGCTCTCTGCACTGAGAGGTGCACAGCCTCAGTGGCAGCACTGCTCTGGGTTGTCCCAGTGTCCCCGGCGCCTAGCTCTTTCTCTCTGCCTCTGTTTTCTCCTCCTACCTGATCTCTTGCATCACGGCCTGGGTGCAGGATCTGTCTCACTGGCCATTTTTATTTAAAAACAAAATTTTTTTCAACATGGAAAAAAAATACCCTTTAAAATGTATCTGTGCTTGAAAACATTGATCAAATTACTACAAACCTGTGAAACAAAGTCATAATGCTAAGGACTGTGGGTGCTGTTAGTTAAAACTTAGTGTAAGAAAGACACTTCATCTTTATAATCATAGTACCCTAGAATTTTTATTAAGCATTTTAATTTGTGATTTTTTATTGATATCCAAACTGGACACATTATGCTGTCTTATTTAATACTCAAAAATGTATTAATATTATATCAAGACAAGCTAAATGATAAAACAAAATTTTAATAATTATTTTTAAGGTGAATTTCATGAAAAATTTCAATGTTGCAGTAGAAATATTTAATGAAAATATTTACTGTTATGAAATTTAAGGAATTTTTATCTACTGCAATTTTAATAGACATAAATCTGAAGATTAGCTTATAATTATACACAAAACTCATGACTAACATTTTCAAGCTACAAAATTATCGGGAATTAAATACAGTAATTTTATGACTAACATTTTCAAAATGAATTAGTGAAATAATTGGTATGAATTAAAAGCTATAAATCTTAATCTTCTGGCTTTAGTGACACCTCTTAATCTCAGCGCATTAATGTTTTTTTTTTACAGTAGTGTGAAAGCACTGCGAGTGTGGGGGTGAAATGTCTAGGGACTTATTTCCTAGCTACCCACTAACAACTTCCATTGTTGTGTGCCGTTATTCACTTCAGCAACATCTCATTTTTAATTGAACTATTTTTATAAGATTGTAAGGTAAATGTAAAACATAAAATTGTTCTATTACACCTAAAATTGTTCATTGTTAGACATCCTAATTATTAAAACATAAGTTCTTTCACAACTAATTTACACCATATATTTAAATTTTTGGGTCAGATATTTTTGCGAAGTTTTCAGGTTGCAGATTAAAGGAAAGCAATGCGCCTTTGTTTTCTAGGGCTTATGACATGAGCTTCTCTTGTTTTTGTGGTTTTTAGAAAATGATGATTGAGTGTCATTCGTGTGCCTGATATTTTTGATCATGAGCTGAGTCTGAAGCAAAACAAAACAAAACAAAACAAAACACAGCTACAGCAAAGATCTGGCTCTATACACAATACAGCTCCTGGTCCTTATCCCACACCTAATTGTTTACAAGCTCGAATCCCTTCACCTATAATACCTGCCTGCTCCTCAACCCAGTCTCACTGCTCTTCAAAATGTCCTCAAGCTCCAGCCCACATGTGTCTCCAGTGAAGTGCCATTTCCTTGGCACGCGATAGATGTGGTATAGCCATACCCCGTGGACTTAAGGATACCCGAGGGTTCAGGCCCAAGGAAGAAGGAAAATGTGCTTTACATGTAGATGTGGTTTTTCTCTTCCATACCAGCTCTTAAACCTTGATGACAAGGATCTAACTGGGACCTTGAGGCTATAGTTTTTCACCATTGAATAACATACCTTAGAACCTAATTTTTCATTAGCATCTTCTCCTCTTTCATCTTCATATATATATACTCAAAAAAAAAATATATATATATATATTTCTATATTATTATCATTATCCAGAAAATAGGAACCCTCTGGGATATATATCCATGCTTTCCTCAACAAACATTTATAGAGTTGTGATTTTCAGTGACAAACTAATTGAACATGTATTTTCTAGATTCCTCCTTTGTAGCTTCCTCGCTTCTGTTCATAGTCCCTGGAATATTAGAGGAGAGTTAAATTATGTTGCCCACATGAATACATAAGATCTTATGGCTAAATGGCACCCTACCTCAAAGACTCATGGTGATTCAAATAATTGTAAAAATAAAATAGCATGTTAAGAATTTATGACAAGTCCTTAACTTTAGGAGGAACTCAGGCTAAGTCTGATCTGTTAAAGGTACATGGAAAGGTATGAAAAAAATGATAATTAGAGTTATAAAAATTGTACTGAACTGCTGAAAGGTAAAGGTCTTATTTTTTTTGAGAAAGTCACAGAAAACACAGCGAAAGCTGTGCAATTTGAATTGCCTTCAAAGACAAATCTTCTGTCCAGTTACATATGTTGAAAGATATATACAGCCACCATATGCAATGTTAAAGATAAAGAAAATAAAATGCAGAATATTTTGAAATGCCAGTGAGAAGTTCTTTTGGAAAACAGAAATGTATTATCAGGACAGTAGACTACACTGACTGAGATTATGCATAGGGTTGAAAAGAACTCTGTAGTTTGCTAAAAATATGAGAGCCAGTGACACTGTTAAGGGGGAGAGTGTGTTGGTCAGATCTGTGTTTTAGGTTGGTCAGGGTGAATCTACAAGAGAAAAAGCATGAGATTTAACATTGACTGGCATGGAAATTTGCAGAGTGGTTAGAAGATATTTTATCTTGTTTGTTTTCTGAAGCTATTCCATTGTTACACAGTAATGTGTAGGGAAAGTAAAGACTATTCCATAAAATTTATATCCAAATAAGCCCTTATTTCCACACTGTAAATGCTATAGTTCAGAAATTAAGTGAATCCTTCATGTGTTGCGAGTTTGTTTTTATTTTTTTATTTTTTTGGTCTTTTTGAGACAGGGTCTCACTATGCAGTTCAGGCTGGCCTTAAGCTCACTTTGTAGCTCAGGCTGGTCTCGAACTCACAGCAATCCTCCTGCCTCAGCCTCCCGAGTGCTGGGATTACAGGCATATGTCTTCAGTGTGGTGGTATCGAGAGATGGCAGAAAATTTAAGAGGCAGGACATAGAGGCAAGTAACAGGACCGCGCCTTCCCTGTATTCTGACATTCTGGCTCAGCGAGTGACCTCTCCTTCTTGCAAGCGCCCAGCCATGATGTTGTCTGCTACCAAGTGATGCAGCCAGGGGTGTTCCCACCAGAGCTAGCACCATGCTGTTCGAGCTACCAGCCTCCAAAACTTGAAATTAGTTAGATCTCTTTTCTTCATAAATAGCTGGTCTCACATATTTTGTTACAGCAATAGATCAATTTAAAGTGTAAACATGGTTCCCTACTCATTATGCACAATTTCACTTTCTTTTTTCTTTTTCTTTTCTTTTTCCAAAAAAAAAAAAGCTCCTTCTTTTGGGCCTGGGGAGATGGCTCAGTGGGATAAGTGCTTGCCTGGCAAGCGGAAGGGCCTGAGTTCAATCCCTGGTTCCACCAAAATAAAAAACAAAAAAAAAAAACCTCTTTTCTTTTCTTTTTTTTTTTTGTCTTTTTGAGACAGGGTCTCACTATGAAGTTCAGGCTGGCCTTAATCTCACTTTGTAGCTCAGGCTGGTCTCGAACAATTTCACTTTCTATGGTTTAAGTTGCCCAGCCACTTGTAGTCCAAAAGTATTCAATGGAAAATTTCGGTAAGGAACAATTCATAATTTTTGAGTTGCTTGTGTTCTGAGTAGAGTGACAAAATCTCACATGGTTTAGCTCCAAGTCAACCAGGACATGATTCATCTGTTTGTCCTGCACATCCACATGTTTATTCCACCCTCCCATTAGTCTTTAGTAGGTTGTCATGAGTCACTCTAAGTTATCAGTGGGAAATCTCAGTATCACAATGCTTGTTTCAAGTAACTCTTACATAGCAGCTTAGTGCATTACAATGTCTGTATCATGTACTTCTCTTATCATTTGGTAGTGTCTCTGTGTCACATAATCATAAACAAATGAAGCATACAGGAGACTAAAATATTTTGAAATAAAGAGAGATCATCTTGCATAATCTTTATTACAGTACATTATCTCTGGTCTATTTCATTATTAGTGCTTTTAATCTCTTACTGTTCCTAATTTATAAAATTTTATCACTTGGATATGCATGTAAAAATCTTGCATGTATATATTTCTGAACATTATAAAAACATTATATGGCACTCTTCACAGTGTCAGGAATGTACTTAAGTTCTCATTTTTACCTATTCATAACATAACCCTACTATGTTATGAATAAGTAAAAATGAAGATAAAAGTTCTAAGTTACATTTCTCCAATCTCACCTTCCTAGTTTATTTGTTTTGTGATAGGAGGTGGCAAAATGCAGAAATAGGAACAAATGGATTTGTCAGGGCTGTCAGGATAAGAATCCAGTCTAGGTAAAATAAGCAGTCATGACTGGCAGGAGACATTGTTAAAGAATGGTGAGAATAATAAAATTGCTACATCCTGGAAGTGCAGAAAAATGGAATAAGATAATGAAAGAATGGGATCACAGATGGAGGAAAAAATTTCTGAGGGCGACAGTGCTGTTGGGGGTGTATAGTGGGTGTCTGAGGGCCGGTTTCAAGAGAGAGAAGTTCTGAAGAGGGAAGTCCACTTTGGACCTTGGAGGGTGTGTTCAAAGGGCTAAAGGACAGTGGTCCTGGGAGCAAAGCAGCCCAGTACTGAGAGCTCAAAATCTTGACGGACCTTGGTAAGGTCAGGGAAGCGTGTGGCCAGCTTTAATAGCGCAGACCTGCATTTGGATGGGCTAGATCTAGACTTTTCCTGTCTCCCTTCTCTGCGGGTCCCTTTAAACTCCCTCTTTTCATTGTTTCTCACTACAGACAGCCCCACTGTGAAAAGCCTCTGTGCACCAGGGCACAGTGACCTGGAGATCTAAACCTACACCCACTAAGTGGAGTCACCCAGAAATGACATGATTCATTAGAAAAAAATGTTCCTGTTTAGCCCATCATCTGGTTCCACGATTAGAACTATTTGTCATCAGTAGTTCAGCAAAAGTAAATGCATCCAATACAAAAAGACATAGATTCCCATGTTCAGCTAAATGTCTATTTTCATTGAGGAAAGAAATATAATCCTGCCATACTCAAGCTTAAAATATAGATGTCTGGATCTCTAGGTCACTTTGCCCCTGTCCCCACAAAGGCCTGATCAAGGCGGAGCTGTATCAGGAAGAAAAAAAATGAATGAGGGTGAGCATGAGTTGGACAAATGGAAGGCAGTGGGGAAATAAAAAAGACTGGAACTAGTCCTGCCAAACCCAGGCTGTGGTTTAAAGCTTTCCTGGCAGGCTTTAAGTTTGCTGCCTATCAAGAAGAGAGGAGTCCTGGGGACAGGGGAAGTCTTGGTACAGCAGTAAGGAGGGGAAAACAGGCGAAATGAGCAGAGTTCTTTTCTTGCTTAGGCTCACTCCTCAGTCTCAGTTATGGTTGTACCCATTCGTGTTCTGAGGGTGGATTTTAAACTTAAAGGCACTAATCTCACTAGATACGAATGAAAGAGGACGCTCAGTGTAGAGAAGGGACGGTCACAGCTCTGCTGCTTAGAGAGAAGGGCCAAGCGATGGACAGGACCCCTCAGCTGTGAGTCATCCTGCTCTGTGCTGGACCCTCCCTCTTTCCAGCAGGACTGCACACACAAAGACAGCACACACAGTGCCCTGGGCCTACCTTCCCTTCATGTTCGTTTAAAGCATCAACTGTCCTTCCTGACTACTCTGGTTTGCACAGTTTCATTCCTATTATTTTCCTGTCCAATAGGTCTCCATATCTACCACTTAGATTTAAATGATCCAAAGGCCATCCACCAGAATGATTAAAAAACATCGTCCCTTTAAGTTAACCTAGGCTACCTCTCAAAATTTCTGTTGCTTTGGCTAAATAACAAGGGGATGCCCATGCCGATCTAGTGCAACTGTTTCAAGTTTTAAATGAGATAACACATGTAGCAGGAGCAGCACAGTTCTGTCATAGTAAGTGTGTAGTATCCTATTTTTTTTTAATACAAGGTCTCACTACATAGTTGGGACTTGTGGTGACCCTCCTATCTCAGCCTCCCCAGTCCTGGGATTACAGGCATATTCTATCACCCTTGTTTCGGGGGACTGAACTCGGGACTTTGCACTTGCCAGGAAGGTGCTTATGCCGCTGCCCTAACTCCCCAGCCTGTGGTTATTTTTTATGACATTCTGTTCCTCCAGCCTACTACTTTTACCAGGATTATTGCCCCGCTGCAGTGCTGGCTTCCCTGTGTCCCTCCAGCCCACTGACCTAGGAACTGTTCATGCAAACTCTGCTCCAGTTTAACTTCCTCTCTTCTTCAGCTGTCCAATGAAGAATCATGCTTTCCGAAATCCACCAGGAAGAAATTCCCAGTACGCTAAAACACCATTTCCCCCCTTTTTATGGTTTTCTGCATTAATTTACCCTGCCTTCTTCAGGATAGACAATGGTCATGGTTGTCCTCTCCCATCAGGCTCAAACCACTCCTTACAGGAATATAAGAGGAATTAAAAAACAAAGGTGCCTGCGACTTCTAGTGGGCCATATTTTACATTTACAGGCTTCCTTTTTCATACCCCAAAGACTCCCCTCCCTAGTTTGTGCCTCACTGTGTAGCTGAAAAATTCTCTCTTTCTATAAATAGCTACTAAAGGCCAAAGGCAATCTCACAGCGACCTCTTGACCTCAATCTTTCTTACACTTTTGAATCCAGAAAACTTAGTCTTCATTCATCCTTTATTTACTTTTATAGTTGGGTACACCCAAAGATCATTATTTCAGCTCTACCCCTAAACTATTACTTCTGTCACTTTGCCTTCTAGCCATAGAAGTCTTAAACAATTGTTCATATTCTCCATGCCTCCTGAGTCTATATTTTGTCTAAACTCTAAACATGTAAATGTTTGCATCTTCCTAGTCTATCAGAACTTTCTGGAAGATATTCTGCTCTCTCCTAAGGCTTTCTACCTTCTGACAAAACATTTATAGTCTCCTGATATCTCTGATGTACTCACATCCTACTCATAAAGTCACTGTTCATCATTTTCATTGAATATCTTAATGGATTTTAAGAGTAATACACAACATGGTACTAACTTGCCCTTCTAAAAGCTAGTGCTAAATTTGGCTACTGGCCATCAATCTGTTTTTCTTTTTTGTTTGTATTTTTTAGTAAGACTCCCCTCCCTGGTTTGTGCCTCACTGTGTAGCTGAAAAATTCTCTCTTTCTATAAATAGCTACTATTTATAGTAAGTCTACAGGGTCTCACTATGTAAATCGGACACATAGTGATCCACCTGTGCTCAGTCTCCCAAGGGATTATAAGCATGTAGCACCATGCCTAATCTCAATCGCAGTCTCAGCATATCTCAGAGGCAGGGCCAGAATGCCACACTGGGGATTGAGCCCTAGCTGTTGCATCTGCCTAAGTACGTGCTTTAATCCACTGAGTTACCTGGCCAGCCCTCTTGGTCACCAATCTTTATGCTCATTGTTATATAGAGATTTGTTGGTCTCTTTGTGGTCCCCAGGAGAAAATGGGGAGAGGATTTAGAAAATAAAGACAAGAGATCATAGCTGAGGTCAGGTGGTGGACCATGCATGATTAGCAAAGGACACCAGAACAACAGTAGGGGCCTTTTCTATTTGCAAAGTGCAAGACACAAGGTTGCCTAGCAACTAATAGCCCACAACATCCAGGCAGTATATTTTTCTCAACGCTGAGGTAGCTTGACTGCTTTAGGCAATGAGGACTCACCTTGCCCTCCCACATAGGATCGATTTCCAGGTTTACCAGCTCCCAAACATTGTTGATTATCTGACGCGTTTGCATTGATTCTGTACCAAGTCACTTCCATCCTTCACAAGCTGTCAGAGCAACCCAGTTCTTTCACTGTACAAAGGAATGTAAGTATTTAACCCCTACCTTACAGCCAACACCTTCATGGCTCCTCCCCTACTTTTCAAAATATCAGTCTCCATATTCATCTACTTACATGTGTCTTCTATGTCAAAGACAGTGGTGTTTCAGCTGTTCCCTTAATCCTATATGGCCGTAGTTAGCCACCCTTCACTAAATTATCTTCCATTTCTTGCTCCCTGAGGCTTTAAGACAGGCTCTGCCCATCCAAGACAATGCTGAAGCCTCAGCTACTTTCATTATTCCCACAACATTCTCATCATTGCTTGATCACATTCTTACTTCTGTTGGCTAAAGATGCGTCTTATAGACTAATTAAAAACATATATATGTATATAATCTTGAAAAATAATGGCATAATGGATTTTTCTCGCTAGTATCTTTAAACTTTCATAGCAAACAATAAAACTTATTATTACCTTTCTTTATTAGGACCTTCACTTCCTTTCCAAGATTCAACTTTGCATAGTCTCTTTCATTAATTGGTACCATAATTTGTGGATTATGTAAGTCCTCTTTGAGCCTCAATTTACTCATTGTTAAATTAGAATAAGAAACTCCTTCTTCAATGAGTTGTCATGAAAATCACATTCTGTATCATACCTGTCATATATCAAGATCTGATTATGAGCTTGGAAACATGATAGACAATACACACATGCAAACACACACACACACACACACACATACACACACACACACACACATTAGGCACATATACACTCCCCTAGGTGATTGTGTATACGTAGACATGCCCTGGATAACAATGTTTCGGTCAACAATATATCACATATAGAATGTTCATCCTATGAAATTATAATGGAGTTAAAATTTCTATTGTCTAGCAATGCTGAAGGCATCATAATATTATGGTGCAATGCATTACACACCTGCTTGTAATCCCACTCATGTAAACAACTCAATTGCAGTATCAGGCATCTAAAAATGTAGGACTTATATGTAGTACAGAAGACTTGATAATAACTAGACTACAGATGTATGTACTTATTATACCATATGCTTCTTTTTTTTTTTTTTTTTTTACTATTTTAGGATGTACTCTTTAAACTTCTATGTAAAAAGGATTACTCTAAAATAAAATGCTGCTCTATGTTAGCTATAGCCTCATCTTATGATTATTGTCTCTAATAGTATATTTCATACGTAATACACAGAGATTTAAATATTAATTTATTTTATTTGTTTATTTTGTTGTGGTACCAGGGATTGAACTCAGGACCCTGTGCTTGCCAGGCAAGTGCTTATTCTACTGAGCTATCTCTCCAGACCCTACACTGAGATTTAGAACAAGTTTTCTTTAACTCCAATTGTGTGACTTTGCTGTGGCTGACAATAAACTCAGTGGAATGAGATGAAACTCATCGGTAGAATCTGTGTTGTTCGCCAGCTGCAGGCATTCCTTATTAACCAAATTCTGCGCTTGTGGCTAGGTCATTAAATCAGTTCCTAAATGAGAAATTGTACACAGTGCGTGTTACAATATTCACAACAAAGAAATGGTCAAAGGGAACTACAACTCAATGACTTTACTTTTACTTGCATAACTCTTACATGCATTACTGCAATATTTCATAGAGCATGAAACTACAGTACTGTACTGTGTAGAAAATCACCAAAAATTACAATAATATGTGAACAAGATATGCTGTACAAAAAGACATGCAGGTTGTATAAACAAGATGCAAAGAACTGTACAAAATATGGGTTGTAAGTCTGAGTGCTGGGTCATATATCTGAACAGTGCATTACAATTATAAGTTGGAACAGGTGGTAAGCAGGTTAGGTGTTAATGGAAGAATGTACGCAGGATTTCTCCCTTTCTGGCTTTAAGGGGAAAAGATAAGGTTAATGGCATCTACTCCGTTGCTGAGGAATTCAGGACCAGACCAAATGGAAGACAGCAGCACCAGAGGAACTTTAGAAGGTGCTTTAGTTTTGTCAGAGGAGGGCATTCCATTGTCATTTAAATATTGTAGGTGTGTGAATTCAGTAAAATATTCCAATATAGTCCAGTAGACCATAATAGTAGTGAGTTTTCCTGTAAGAAGTCGTTGTGTCTGTATATTCAAAATAGTTAGGATAGATATACAGCTACTTTCTCTTAATTCAATAAATAGAAAAGTTTGTTCTAATAGTGTTTGTGGACAGGATATCATGTCCTCATCTTGTACAATGAATAATCACTAAGACAACAACATACAATGTATTAATTATTGAAATTGTCCTACTAATCTGTTTTGAAACTCTCATTGCTATTTGTTTCTCAATAAAATTATATATTAAAAAAGGCGCTTTATTATGTTAGTGCACTGGGGAAGCCAGAGGTTCAAATCACCATCCCTGTTCGACCTTAATTAGGTCATCAGGAGCAAATACACAATGGCAGATGGCATTATATTCTATAGTTGGCTACATGTTTTTTCTAATTTCTAGGCAGAATTTACTCCTCTGGAACTAATAAGATTACTATGTATAACATGGGGTTAAGAGTCCATCATTATCTGGCACTGGGCAGAGAAGTCCTTCAGGTACTAACTTTCTGGGACTTGAATGTAAGCCTGGCTGAGGTGCCCTTGTCTTGTCTTTTTTATTTCCTCCCCCTCCTCCTCCTCCTCTTCCTCTTCTTCTTCTTCTTCCTCTTCCTCTTCTTCTTCTTCTCTTCCTCTTCCTCTTCCTCTCCTTCTCCTCCTCCTCCTCCTCCTCCTCCTTCTTCTAAGTGAATTTGGTTCAGGGTCTCACTATGCAGCTCAGACTCATTGCTATCCTCCTGTTTTGGGCCTCCCCAGCACTGGGATTACAGGCGTGTGCCACCATGTGTCTGGACTTCGTGGCCTACTCAGCACACCCAAGGACAAGGCCCACATGGCACGTGGTGCTGGAGATTGAACCCCAGTCCCTGTGCTTGACTAAGCAGGCACTTAGTCCACTGAACTATCTTGCTGGTCCTGAGTTGCACTTATCTTGTAGATGGCTCTGGGCTTCCCTAACATCCTTGAACAGTGTTAGAAAGCTAGTATTAAAATTTTATTATGTTTAAAATAGGCTCCACTCTGTAACTTCTGTGACTGGGTGAGGCCATGTGATAGTCATGTCACTTCTGGGATAGAATATTTATTTCACTGTTGAAAAAGAAAATACTTAGGAATACATCTTCACTGCATCTGACAAATGTATTGTGAAAAGAGATAGTTCTGTTCAGTTGGCAGCCAGAGCGAGGGCTGTGTGCACCATCAGCTAACCACCACGCATAGTTTGTACAGTGTTTAGTCTCTGAAATGTCAGGGCTCTATGTTACCACACCATCATCAAGACTTCCTGATTGATGAAACCCAAGGTTTATCAGTGACTTATTCAAAATGGCACAGTTGAAAAATGTGAAAGGTACGTCAATGCCGTTTTACGAGCTTCATAAATGCTAAAATTGCTGTTATTTTCCACAGCTTTTAGAAGCTTATTGGATAAATTCCTTTCTTCAAAAGCAAAGCATCATTTACACATACATCCAAACATAAACGTTGTTATTATCTGTCCAATTTGAGTTTTTTCTTTCATTTTGTTAAAATAAAGGAAGCTCGAATTTTTCATTTATTTCACAACTGGGCAAAGGAACTCAGACTTAATCTCTTCCACATGAGGTTTCAAATTCTAAGTAACCTTTCCCACCTTTGCAACAGGTAGGAAAATACTTCTCACCTTATATAATCAAAAGCTTGTACAGATCAGTAGTAGCAATTAAGTGACAAGGACTGCAATGCCACCCAGGGTGTGGCAGGTATGAAGATCCTTTCTCAGCCCAGACTGACTCTGGATTACTTCACAGGATAGGTGGAGAGAGCAAGGGGCATCTTTATAAACATGACCTCTTCCCTAGGGCATGGTGCATTCAGCTGCATGCTGACCTCAGAGCATGTCTGCCATGAAGATCCTCTGGGGCCTCCTTGTGCTCTGCACACTGAGCCACTTCTGCAGCAGTTCAGGTGAGTTAAGGGTGGGCAGCTCCCTGTTCAGCCTTAAGCTGCCTTGCTAAGTGGCCCCTCTGGGCATCTGAGAGAAGCATCTAGTTACCTGGTTATACAGAGTTAAAGTATGCTGACTTATAAGAGAAATAGCTCTGATCAGAGAAGGGAGGATCTTGTGTTCCAGCTGGAGTTAGAATCGAGGAAGTTGGGTGAAATGTCTTCTTGCAAAAGGTCTTATTATTTGCACCTATGGATTATCCCCTATATCTAATTTCTCCATAAGTGCCTTCATTTTATAAGGACACTGAGAGTGGGTGGTGTATTGGATGTCATCGCTCAGGTGCAAACATGCAGAAAACCTTAGATGTCTCCTCAGATCAGTGTGGGAGGAACAAAATAAAACATAATTCTCCAGAGGTCAGCAGCCAATAATTAGACAATTTTGTGGTGAAAGAAATGCTTATTTAAGATAAGTTTCTTATACCATAAAGGTATTAAATTTCATTTCCTTCTAACAATTATGTGGGAGAGAACATTAGGATCTCACGCGTGGTGACTGTAATATTTAGAGCTGCTGACTTTCATGTTTTTTATATTGTCAACAGCATTATAATCTCCAGAAAATGTCTCTTAGTCAATGAAGAGAGGAAATTGAGGCAATTACCCTTTGTCTGAAACAAAGGCTAATGGAACTCACTGGTCATTCAACTTTCTCAGTAACAGCTGGGATTTTGCATGAGTCTCGTGTATACTGAGACTCATTGCCAAAGGAAGTGTACAGTCCTTAATTAGAAGGAAAGAAACACACATCAACTGATGCGATTCGATGCTTAGTTTTATTCTTCGTGTTTTATCTGTCTCTTTCAGAAGTCAACAATAAGCCTGTAATAACTGTAAGTATGTTGAATAATAGTTTCATGTCAGTGCCTCTCGGTAGTTAATTAGGTAAAATACTTTTGAAACACACATGCATGATTAATTTTGTATGTGTAGAAGAGTGAAAAGGGTAGGCAAACAAAGATGCTGAAACATTTCTGCTCTCTAGAATGCTAGTGAGAAACACAACATGGACATAACACCAATGCTGCCCAAATCATTTCTTTTAAATCCAGAATTAAAAGAGAGGGAATTGATTTTTCATTTGAGACATAGGTTATGTTTTCACACAAGGGCCGGTGTCTGAGACTGGCAGAAGTGCCTTGATTCAACTGCACAGGGTTTGGATTTAAATCCCAAGTCTACCACTTACAAGTGCTGACCTCATACAACTTACATTCCTTTTTAAGCATTAATTTCTTCATCTTTAAATAGAAGAAATAGTAGAAATTATCGGATTAATACTATGAAATTTTTTTTTCTGGTTTTTTTGGGGTACTTGGAATGGAACGCAGGACGTTGCACCTGCCAAGGAGTGCTGTGACACCAACCCACATCACAAACCCTGTATTAAACAAATTAAATTTGTGCAGATTTATATTGAGTGCCTGTCCATCAGTTGCTAAGAATTATTAAGAAATTACTAAGTGGAATAAGTGTTACTGGTCCTCATGCGGTCATACCTGTAACATTTTGTCTCACCAACAGTACATCTGAGCCCCAACTTCTAGGTCTTAGGGCCAGGGAAGCTTAGCTCATGGTCAATAAGGACATTCTCTTGTGTGTCGCTAGGTTGACTGCAGCATTTACAAGAAGTATCCAGTGGTAGCCATTCCTTGCCCCATCACATACCTGCCAGTGTGTGGTTCAGACTATATCACCTACGGGAATGAATGTCACTTGTGTACAGAGAGCTTGTGAGTACCTCATGGGGAGGGAAAGATGGCTGGGGCCAGAGTTCTGCACTACTTTCCCTCCTGTTTCCTGCACCAGACCTAAATCTCTATAAACTGTACTTATGCCCACCCAGAGCAGTCAGGACGGACTGAAAGCTGTTGCACAGTCAGATCAGAGTCCTACAGGCAGTTAGACCCTTCAATTCCCATCTGTCAATTATATAAGACCATAAGTTCTCAAACAGATGTGTATGGTGTCCAGCGGTATAGGAGGAGCAATTCAGGATCACCAGAGGATCTACTGCAGGCACAGTTTTTCACTGTTCTCAGTAGTGGAATATCTTGTCTAAAGTTAGGGTCCTGAACTCTACATCAGAAAATAATAGCAAAATGGTAACTTATGCGGTATCTAAGATACTTAACAATCTTAAATACAGATTGTTTCTGAGAAATAATCAGGTTCATTATCATTAGTGTCTTAAAGGATCTAAGTATCTTTCACCTCAAGAAAAGTAGATAACCAGTAGGATTGTTTTTCTTTTATCTAAAATAAGAGGTTCAAGCTTTAAGAACTTGAGCCAGGATCTTATGGACAGATTTTGTTTGGGTATTTTGTCTGGAATTCAGAGTGTTTCATTTTTAAAAAACTGTAATTAGACAGATGTGACCTTTTTGAGTGAAAAATGTGTACTTCAGCAATCACTATTTCAGATCAAGACTACTTAACATTTTTAATTTACTTCTAAGCCACTAGCTTTTGGCTGCACATTTTAGATCTTGTTTATTTCATTTTTTTGTGATTACCTAGGGCATTAGACTATCAAGCTAGTTTTGGGCCCAAAAGGTTATATATACATATTTATTTTCTTTTGAAGATGTTTTATTTTACTAAAGAAAGATTGCCTCACAGAAACAGACTGAGCTTGTGTTCAGAAACTAGATGCATTCCTTGGATACTGAGAGGAAAATATGGTGAAGTCCTCTTTTGTTAATGCAGGATGCAGCTTCCTCACAGGCCTTGCTGGCCAGGAAAAGCTGAGGGACATATCCTCAACTTACCTCATTAAAATTCTCCTTGGTGTTATTTTAAGCCGTAAAGGACAAGTTAAGCTTGTGGTCGGTGAGAGTAGCAGAGGGTAGAATTTTCATTAGGCTGTAGAAATTCTGCTCAGGCCTTGGGCAGAAGCTCCCAGAATAATAGACAAGACTTCAGGGGCCCAATTTTCTATTGTAAAAGGAGTCTGTACTTAATAATCTCTGTCATTCTTTTCAACTTAATCTTATATATGTTTTCTCTTATATAAATTAAGCTTCTTAACCATGTCTTTCCTTAGGAAAAGTAATGGAAAAATTCAGTTTCTTCATGAAGGACAGTGCTAACTTCTCCATGGATGTGGATAGGAAACCGTGATATTTCATCATCTTCATCATTCTTGAGTTCTGACTAACTTCCATCTCTGTTGATATTTGAGTGGGGACAAAGTCAGATTCAGTCATTATTAAATGTAGAAAATTGTTGTGGTTTTTCTTACAAACTCACACCTTACTGGTAGATTGTCTTATTTTATACCTCAATAAAGAATCTCTCCAGAAATTTATCACTATTTTTGCTTTTATTTGTATTTCGGATCCAAAAATCTGAAAAATCAGAAAATCTGAAAACTTTTCACATCACAAATCTTTATTTATGTTATATCAATTATAAAAGAAAATGAGAAACATGAAAATCTTTTATTAAGGAGAAAAATTGGTATGGAGAATCCCAAGTGGCTTGCAAGTTACACATGTGCACAGACTCTGACATGTGTGCACACACAGAAGCTAAAAACACCTTACATCGTACTGCAATAGTCATCTACTAGAACTTATCTATGAATCATACTGGTTTTTTATATTCACCTTTTTCCAAACTATGTTTAGAGAAACCCTTCTTTTTCAAGAAGGTATTCTTTCAAGAAAGATTTTTCTGTCCATTTCTTGTTAAACACATACTATTATTTCTCATGGGCCCAGCTCTACTGGAGCATACATGAAGAAGTCACTCCTACATAAGGATCATATTCATTGCTGTTGGGCCTGACTTTTGGGGTGCTGCACTTGTCCAGAGTTGGAAACCACATTCTCTAGGCCACCAAGTGTCAGAGCCAGAAAGAGCTAACACAGAGGATCTAATCTCTGCTTCTAACTAATAAACTTTCAAGTACTTAAAGATAAATATTCTGTCTCCACTGAAATTGACTCATTCAGAATAAAAGTATCCATTCATTGAGCCATTTCTGAAGTTCTCTTTCACTGATGGATTTCCACCCTGGATCATTGCACTTGACTCTGTTAGTTAGGCATTACACATCTTGAGATATGCTAATTCTGGTTAAAAAAATTGACTAGCCAACCCAGTTTTTATCACAGATGTAGAAAAATCAAAGTTATCACACCTTTACAAATTCTGTAATACCAATTATTTGTCCAACCTTGCATAACTATATCTTTTAATTTCAGATTTGACATTAAAAATAGATATTATCACAATCATTGTTAATTAGCTACTCTTGTTTTGAAAATCTGTAACATATGTATTGGTATCTGTTTCCTGTTTCTGTCATTCTTTCTATTTGTTTTTTTCTCCCATTTTCACTCTTTAAAGTAAAATAAAATAAAATTTTTAATGGAAAAAAAAACAAAAAAAATCCTGTAATACTATTAATAAACCTTAAAGCATCAGGGACCATAATTATGATATAGAAACATTAACAAAGACAAGCTAATATATTTAAAACTGTTAGGCTTGCCTCATTAGAATAATGAAAAACAACCAAGGTGCTCCCCAATTAATTATAATTCAATAAACCAAGGAAGATCCTAACAACTTAATTTTTAACTGACATACATTCAGAGTTAGAAATTTCAAAGAAATTTACCCAATTCGATCAATACACGCTTTTGTGAAAACCAAAAGTGAGAAACTAACAGGAAATACTTCTTGGTAAAGGTGAAATTTAATCAAGATTCACTGTGACAGAAGTTTGACTATTTTTCAGAGTGTCTCTTGACAATCAGAAATGGAATTTGAAAAGGAAGAGGTGAAATTATCACTATTTGCAGGTGATATCATACACAAAAAACCTCCATCAAGAGATCTGTAGGTTTGCTTTCCGTACTGCCCAAGCAGGGGTCCATACGGCGTTGTTCTTGATTCCCGATGTAACTTAAAGGGAAACTTCACAGTGTCCGGAGCCCTTGATGTCCTGCAAATGAAGGAGGAGGACGTCCTCAAGTTCCTTGCTGCAGGAACCCACTTAGGTGGCTCCAACCTGGATTTCCAGATGGAACAGCACATCTATAAAAGGCAAAGTGATGGAATCTGCATCATAAATCTAAAGCAGACTCGGGAGAAGCTCCTCCTGGCAGCTTGAGCCGTAGTGGCCATTGAAAATTCTGCTGGTGTCAGCATCATATCCTCTAGGAACACCGGCCAGCGGGCTGTGCTCAAGTTTGCTGATGCCACTGGAGCTACTCCTATTGTTGGCCGCTTCACTCCTGGAACCTTCACTAACCAGATCCAGGCAGCCTTCCGAGAGCCACGTCTTGTGGTTACTGACCCCTGGGCTGACCACCAGCCCCTAATGGAGGCATCTTATGTCAATCTGCCAACCACTGCTCTGTGCAACACAGATTCTCCATTACGCTATGTGGACATTGCCGTCCCGTGCAACAATAAGGGAGCTCACTCTGTGGGTCTGATGTGGTGGACGCTGGCCCGGGAAGTGCTGCGCATGCGTGGCACCATCTCCCGTGAACACCCATGGGAGGTCATGCCTGATCTCTATTTCTACTGGGATCCTGAAGAGATTGAAAAAGAGGAGCAGGCTGCTGCTGAAAAGGCTGTGACCAGGAAGGAATTTCAGGGTGAGTGGACTGCACCAACCCCAGAGTCCACTGCTGCTCAGTCTGAAGTCGCAGACTGGTCCGAGGGCGTGCGGGTACCCTCTGTTCCCATTCAGCACTTCCCTGCTGAAGACTGGAGCGCTCAGCCGGCCACAGAAGACTGGTCTGCAGCCCCCACCACGCAGGCCACTGAGTGGGTAGGGACCACCACAGAGTGGTCTTGAGCTGTTCTGCCAACGCTTAAGCAAAATGAGAATGAGGCTAATGGAAAATAAAGCAATTTCTAAGAAAAAAAAAGAGATCTGTAGGTTTAATCACCAAATTCATCAGCACAGTAGGATACAAAGTCAGCACTCAAAAATCAGTAGTATTCTTGTACACAAACAACAAACACACTGGGATAGAAATTAGGAAAATCAAGCATTCACAATAGCATCCAAAAAAAAAAAAATAATTAGAAATCAATCTCACATAAGAAGCAAAAGATTTACACAGTAAAAATTACAGTATTCTGAGAAAAGAGATCAAAGAGAATTTCAGAAAATGGAAAGATATTTCTTGCTCTTGAATAGGAAGAACCAACATTGTGAAAATGGTCATACTTCCCATATTGTTGTACATATTCAATGCAAGTCCATTTAAAATATCATTAGTATATCTCACAGGTCCAGAGAAAACATTCCTAAAATTCATGTGGAAGCAGAGGAGATCTAAAATAATGAAAGAAATCCTGGGCAACAAAGGAAAGACATGAGGTATCACAATCCTTGACTTAAAATTATACTACAAAGCTACTGTGATAAAATCAGCATGGTACTGGCAATAAAAGAGACTTGAGGATAAATGAAACAGATTAGAAGATGCAGACACAACTATAAGCACACTGATCCAACTTATCTTTGATAAAGGGGCCAAGCATGTTCACTGGAAGAAAGACTTTTTGATAAATGGTGTCAGAAAAACTGAATTTCCATATGCAAAAAGACTAAAATTAGAACCATGTCTATCACCATGTGCCAAGCTGAAGTTAAAAGTCAAAATGGACCAAGGATTTAAATATTAAAACAGAAACACTAAATCCACTGGATGAGAAAGTAGGTGAAATCTTAAAGACATAGGGGTAGGTAGAGAGTTCATGAACAAAAACCAAACTGCACAGGAAACACTTCAAAGAATCAACAACTTGGATCTTATTTGTTTGAAAAGCTTCTGCACATCGAAAGAAAGCATCATAGAGAAAAAAGAAAACCTACAAATTGGGAAAAAATTTAGCCAGTTGTCCCTCAGACAAGTGACTTCTCTCTAGAACCTATAAAGAATTTTTAAAAATCAAGTTCTACTGAGTTGGCTCAGTAGAATAAGCGCTTCCATGACAAGCACAAGGACCTGAGTTCAATCCCCACGTCTGCAAAAAGAAAATCAGGTTCCCCAAACTGAATGGCTCAATTAAAAAATGAGCATTCGAGATGAATATACACTTCCCAAATGAAGGATAGAAGTGGCAAATAAATGTTTGACTTCATTTGTTATTCAAGAGATGCAAATTAAAACACTGAGTTTCCATCTTTCCACAGAAAGAATGGGTATTGTCAAGAAGTGAACCAACAACAAATGCTGGAGGGGCTGTGGGGAAAAGGAGTCCTCCACTACTGGTTGGGGCACAGACTGGTACAACCACTGTGGATGTTAGTGTGGAAATTCTTCACAAAACTTGGGTTAGAGGTCCAACTCAACACAGGTATTTTTTTCAGAAGAACTGAAAATATCACACTCATAGAGGTGCACACATGTTTAGAGCAGTGTAATGTTTCATAGGTAAATTTTGGAAACAATCCAAATGTCCATCAGACAAGGAATAGATAAAAATGTTGTGGTATTTTTATACAGTGAAGTATTACTCAGCTACAAAAAAGCTAAACTTGAAGCTTTTATAGGTTTATGAATGCATCTACAGACCATACTCATAAGTGAAATAAATCAGAGCCACATATTTGTTCTCTCACTAGTGTAATAACCTGAAAGAGTAAATGAAATCTGAAAGTTGCAATTAAAAAAGAATCAAAAAAAAAAAAAGAAATGGAGCTTAGTCTCTATTTCTCTTACTAATAATTCCACAGTAGCATCACATCACCTATATTCACCCTGTAGTCTGTGAAAATGCAGGAAAATAGGTCTTTTAACACTTTTTCACTCTTCTTTTATTAATTTTATTTATGTAAGTTTATAACTGCATATGTGCAGCATATTCTGTTTACAATCTTTGTGGGAATTGATACATGTACATAACACAAGTTAATTCCTTTTTTTAAAAATTCCATATCATTATCCTGCAGCATATGCCATTCACTTTGCCTTATCTGACTCAATTGATTTTACTTGTTGTACGTTACCTTTTGTATTTCTGCTTTTCACTTGTTATACTAGGGAGACTATATGATATTTACACATGTGTGTCTGGTTTATTTCACTTATGAGTATATGTTCAAGGGGCATCCACTTCAGTATAAATGCTTCAAACTTATCATTCTTAATAGCTGAGTAATACTCCATTATATAGAAATACCACATCTTTTTCAACCATTCCTCATGTGATGGACATCTTGGTTGTTTCCAAGATTTTGCTATCACA
>PVKA01018588.1:0-16270 GCA_004027165.1 Ctenomys sociabilis | reverse complement strand
CGGCTTGAATGGGATTTCTAGTCCTACTCTTTTGAGGAGTCTCCACACTGACCTCCACAATGTTGTACCAGTCTACATTCCCACCAGCAGTGGAGAAGTGCTCCCTTTTCCCCACAACCTCTCCAACATTTGTTGTTGGTTGATTTCCTTATGATAGCCATTCTTTCTGGAGTGAGATGATATCTCAGTGTTGTTTTTATTTGCATTTCATGAATGGCTAGCGATGTGGAGCATTTTTCCGTATATTTATTTGCTTCTTTAATTTCGTCCTCTGAGAAGTGTGTATTCATCTCAGATGCCCATTTCTGAATTGTGTCTTTAAATTTGAGGGCCCTGTTGTATCTTAGTTCTTTATAAATTCTAGACAGTAGACCTCTGTCTGATTGCTTATTAGTTAGGATTTTTTCAAAGTTTGTGGGTTGTCTTTTCACTCTGTTGACAATTTCTTTTGACATGCAGAAGCTCCTTAAGAAGAGTTGATCCCATTTGTTGATTCTTTCAAGAGCTTCCTGTGTGAATATATGTTTGTTCATGAACTCTTTACCTACCTCTATGTCTTCAAGAGTTGCTCTTACCTTCTCTTCCAGGAGATTGAGTGTTTCTGTTTTAATGTTTAGATCTTTAAACCATTTTGACTTTAACTTAGTGCATGGTGATAGAGCTGGGTCAAGTTTTAATTTTTGGCCATGTTTTCCAGCACCATTTGTTAAAGAGGCTATCTTTCTTCCATATCATTTTCCTTCCTTGCCCCTCCACCCATTCCATGAAGATTTTCCAATTTATGTACATGTTTGTAGCACAGTATGTTTACATTCCTTGTGGGAATTTTGTACCTGTGTATAACATATCACAATTTCTTTTTAGGCTTTTAAGCTCTTCTTTCCATCCTTTCATCTGTGGTGGACATCAATGTTCATTAAAGAAATGCAAATTAAAACAACATAAAAGTTCCATCTTTCTCTAGGAAAAATGGCCATTATCAAGAAATAAAATAATAAAAAATATTTCTGAGACCACAGGGAGAAACTAATGTTTCAATACCACTAGTGGAAATTCAAATGAGTTAAACTACACTACAGAGGTTCAAAAATCTAAAATTAGAAATTCTTTTTTTTTTTTTTGTCTTTTTGAGACAGGATTTCACTATGCGGTTCAGGCTGGCCTTAAGCTCACTTTGTAGCTCAGGCTGGTCTCGAACTCACAACAATCCTCCTGCCTCAGCCTCCCGAGTGCTGGGATTACAGGCATGCGCTACCACGCCCGGCTAAAGTTAGAAATTCTATTTGAGTAAGCCATTTCCCTTCCAGCCATCATTCAGAATGAGTTAAAAAAACATCACATTACTACACATGATGTAGTAAGCCACACACATACCCATGTCTATAGTACCATAATTCATAATAGCTAATCCTTGAAAGTGGGCCTTATGTCCATCAACAGATGAATGGATAAGGGAAGTGTGCTATTTACACACTGCGATGTACTACTCTGTGATAAATAAAGATAAAATTGAGTCATTTGTGGGAAACTGGATGCACCCTGAGAACATGTTAAGTGAAATAAATCAGACATGAAATTTTAAATATGTATCTCACATTCACTTTAGGAAATAGAATAATCCTATTCATAAATTTGCAAGTAAGTCCTGGTTCCATGGTATCCATACTTATTTTGGCACTCAGACTGAATGAGAGAAGGATAGAATCTTAACAATGGGCAAAAGAAAAGGGCATCTGTTTCCCCTCTACCTGGCAATGCATTGCTTCAACTTCTAGCAAAATGAAATCTCAAAGTCTCTCATGGGCCACGCTTGATTATTACCAGGTATATGGAGCATACTGTCTCACATGCAGGGCAGCCCACGTCTATTGCAGTAACCCAAGATAATCATTTAATCTTGGGATCTAGCAGTGTCAAGAAGCTTGTAATGCTTGGTATGAAAAAAGGCAATATTTGGAAAATGTGAATAAGTTTTTTGTGTTAGCCTATGATATTTCAAAAAATGTGTGTGACAAGTATAAATTATAACAATAGAACAAAATAGGCAAAAGTCATTAATAGGTTGCAAAGTAGGCATTTTCCTTAAGCTGTAGAAAAACATTATTACAAGTATTTATGACAATTTGACATTTTGTCATACTTCACAATGGCATGTTGTGCCTGTTCCTTTTTTTCTTTAATGAAAAGTTACAAACTTCTATGAAAAGAAATTCCTAATTGAAGATTTCCTTTCAATTAAGAAAGCCAGGGCCAGCCAAATAGCTCAGTGGTCTAAAGCATCTCCTAAGACAGGCACAGGGTCCCGGGTTCATTCCCTATGTGCCGCACTAGCCCTGTCCCAGGGCCTCACTGAAACAGTGACTGAAATTGAGCATGGTGGCACACACCTATAATCCCAGCACTGGGGAGGCTAAAGACAGGAGGATCACTATGAGTCTGATCTGTGTAGTGAGACCCTATAGTCCCTGTGCTAAAATACATTTTTAAAATATTAAGAAAGCCATTAAAATTTTGAATATCTTTTCAATATAAACACCACCTCTTTTAAAAATGTTTGTAAATTTTAAATATTCATTTAAAAATCATTAATGGGGAGCCTTGAATACATTTTAAAAGTTCATTGGTACAGCTAGTTTGCCAGTGAAAAGTTATAAGGTCAGCCTTTGTCAAATTTTGATGTTGTTGTTGTTATTATTATTATTATTATTAATGTATTTGGTACAAGGTCTTACTACACAGCTTGGATCCTCCTGTTTTCAACCTGCCCAGCCTGGGATTGCAGGCATGCGCCACCGCGGCGGCTCTCAGTGGTCAGCTCAGCATTCATGGGGGGGGGGCAGCCGGTACTGCATGTGGTGCTGGGGATCCCGGGCACTTAGTTCACTGAGCTATCTCATATGTCATTGGTGTTATCTTTTAACAACAACAACAAAAAAATAACCAACCAAAGCCTGAAATCTTTCCATGAGGAAATTGTTGAACCTTTCTTCGCATTGAAAATTCGTTTGAATGCACCTACTGGTGAGAGGCACTTCCCGCTTTTTGTAGGATCTGGGTCATGTTACGTAGCCTTGCTCCTGCATGCTGATTTGCTTCTTGAATAAAGCAGGCTAAAATGAGAGCAATGTGTGTGACATGTATTGTAGGTGAAGACATTTGTTTTCTTTTGCAGTGATGTATAAAAATAGGATCTGTTGAGCTGTGTTCTTGGTCACAGATCTATCAATCCTTAGGGACAAGAAAGTGTATCACAAAGACTCATGACAAATTCCAACGAATGCCATACAATGGTGCTCACTGTTAATGTTAATGTATACGGTCTTTTATTTTGCTTCTTTAATATTTTTATTTATTGACTGCACAATCCTTTTGTGACCATCCCACAGAAATTTTGAAACACTTTGAAACCATTAACTTAGACTGTTTCATTCATCTTTTCACCAAAAAACGTATTAAGTGTCAACAGTGTTCTAGATCCTTCTAGAAATTCATTAGTGAGCACACTAATATAAAACTTTTTACTCTCTTTTATGCCTGCTACAACGAACATATATTAGATGTATATTTACAAATTAGATTTACACAAAGTAATCAGAAAGAAAGCTTCTTAAGACTGAGATTCATAAACTGATACCTGAAAGAGATAAAAGTTGTTAAAAGATTTTGAATCACCATAGGATGGGTCTGGAAAATGCAGCTGAGGAAATAAGAGTTAAGAAGCATCAGTTCGAGCAGAGGCTAAACCTGTAATTTAGAAATGCAATGCTGTAGAGACTGTAATTTCAAAATGCAACGCTAAGTGCATCTGTGATTTCACTCTTCCTCCAATCCTTTCCAATATTCAGCTCTCAAAGTTCACTTTCCAACTCATCTCGTCATCCCCTCCCATACAGGCTACCATGAGTTTCACACCCACAACTCCGTGAAAATTGGTTCCCCCGCTTTCTTCCCCAACTCTCTACCACTGTGTACCTTGCTTGAGACACATCACTATGCACCCCGGCTGCTCAGGTACTCTGCAAATTTATACATGCTGCCCCCTCTTCCTGACCTAATCTTCCCAGAGTTTTCATTTCACTGGTTTCCAATGCACATTTTACTTGTCACCTGACACCTGTCAACTTCTTCCAAAAGCTTCTCTTGTGTACTTCTAGACCCTTGGTTAGCATGTACCCTATTACAAAAACACGAGCTCACTTTGGCTATATTCTGGATTAGCGACTGGTTTGTATTGTGTGGTCAGTTAGTGCTATAAAACCACAAATGGAACAAATATTACTCACTAGAGACCCCAGAGAGCAGAAGCACCTAACTACTTCTACAAAGAGTGTCCAGCTTCTATAGTAGGCTATGCACCCCTAATATAATTACAGAAGAAAAGGGATAGCCAGGTAGGACCTGATAGCTGAATAGTAGGAAAAATGAGTGTTATGAGAGAGGCATACACAGGAGATAAGCCTCAAGAAATACTGCATACCTCAACCCAGAAATCAGAGTACTGGTGATCACCTACATCAGCCTGTTATATCAGTAGGCATATGGACAGAACAGTAAACATGCTCTTTTTAAATCTAGATGGAGGTCTCAAATAGGGATCCTATAGAGAATTCAAATTTGGTGACAATGAAAATGTCTTTTGGCTGGGTGTGGTGGTGTGCACCAGTAACCCAGCATGGGGGAGGCTGAGGCAGGAGGATCAGTGTGAACTCAAGGCCAGAATGAACTGCATAGAGAAATCTCATTTCCGAAAGTGTGTCTTATTTTGTCTGATATTGACAACATTTTATTAAATCTAATTCTGGAATTTGGGGATTCTTATTTAGACTAGCAATCTTCACTTTACTCTATGTAGCACGCAGGGTTTTATGAGTACGACTTAGGTAGCACAGTGGGCAATGTGGGCTTAGAACCAGGCTACCGCATTCCACCCTCAACAAACAGCATCTCCGTGAACTCTTCCGTATTACACATCCTCGTACAGCATTTTCTTTCTTTCTTTTTTCAGTACTGGGAATTGAACTTAGGATATTGTGCTTGCCAAGCAAGAGCTTATTCTACTGAGCTCTCTCCCAGGCCCCAATACAGCATTTTCAACTACACTCCTGCTCTTTATCTTGAATAAATTACTGAATGGTTTCACACTTAATTCATTTTAAATTTTATGTAATACAAATAGATATTAATAAAGAAAATATTAACAACATTCTTGCTTTTATGCAAATAAAATAAAAGTTCATTATAAAATACTTAGAGAATAATGATGCAGTGTGAATCATAATTTTAAAAGAAGGGCAAAAATGTTACAAGTCATGGACAAAGAAGACTCTCTTTGCAGGAGAAACAAACAGATAACAGCACAAAACTTTCTTTTCAATGAACTAAGAAAAATTAGTGGTATAATTGACACAACTTATATATATTAAAGTATTTTTGAAACAAGAATAGGTAATTTGAGGAATATATATATATATACATATATATATCTTTTCATTTGAATTTCTCATATAAGAGAAACCATGTGATAGTTAAGCTTATGTATCCAAATTATTTTACTTAACCTTAAATTGTTACATTGAGTAAATTGCATTCTATTACATGATGTCCATTTGCCTGCAAATGCCTAAAGTACTATTAGCAATACTAGCTATCTCATCCATTTCCTTTACATGAAGTAAATTGATACACATACAAAAGTTATAACAGTGTCTGCCACATGGTATTTCTGTATTCAAAAACTCTTGTTATTACTGCAGCTGTTATAAAGGAAGGACTTTGCTGCTGAAAAACCAATGTTGAATACGCAGATGAAAGCCATCCAGAAACTGAAGGAAGGAATCGCTGTTCAGGCCTTCAGATGGGCAGAGAGTAGTCTCACTGGCACAACCAAAATGGCAGCTATGTCTCAACCCCAGTCTTTGTCCAAGATTTCTGGCCATTTCAAAGTTATTTTTACTTGCTAGTATTCTTTTCAGTAAGGTCACAAACACATTTATTTAGATTAAAAAAATTCTTGATGTTTTTCCTGAGTCTGCTGGCTGGGTGTGTTGGATGGCACACTTCACCATCATTTTTATCATTGTGCTCAGTGTCCTGCATACTGACTTCTGTGAGGGCTTACCAGACCTTTGTAATCTCAATTAAAGATACTGGAGGTGATGTCCAGGGAATTGTTTTCGTGTAGGACTTGAAGAACTCTGCTCCATGCTCTCCTTGCCTTGCCAGGGATTACACAAGAGGAGGCTGTGGTGTCTGGGATGCATATTTCTTCCTCAGTCCAATAGTTCACTCACCAGAGCTATATTGGACCATGAGAAGTCTTCCTTTGCTCATGGAAGCAACCCTTGCTATTTGCATTATCAGATTTTCCTTGTTAGGGAGAGTATACTTATTACAGAAATACAATGTATGCTGTGTTCTTTTTTTTTTTTTTTTTCTGAACCGGGGATTGAACTCAGGCCCTTATGCTTGCGAGGGAAGCACTTATTCCACTGAGCCATCTCCCTGGCCCTGTATGCTATAGTCTGGAACATAGTGGTTTTCAGTTCCTAGCAGCTTCTTGGGCCCTGAACTCCTAGAACAGGACTGTTCTCCTAAGTTAGAGAAACAGAAACATGTACACTTGTGCATAAGCACCTTCAAATCTAACATTCAAAAATGTCTGGACTGAGTAGTTGCAAGGCCAAAATTTTGGATGAATAAGTAAAGTGGATATGGAAACGATCTAGTACAGGTAGTAAATGCAGCAGCCCTGGGTTACTTTGGGGGCATATCCTGTGTTTAGGTAACAACAGTGAGGTATGGAAGATGATTGATTTGGATATCATGTGCTTCACATTGATTTTCCAGAAGGATGGAAGGAGAAACTGAACTGCACTGCCTCTGAAAATCAAGAAAATGCCTGCTACTCCTCCAGACTTGCAGAAAAATAAGACTCAGTAGTCCAACATTAGGAGTGTTCTTGGGGTTATGCCAGGAGCATGTAGAACAGGGAGGAGCAAATAGCATTGAGTGACAAGGAGGTGACACAAGGAAGATCCTTTTGTCACACAGCAAATATCTTAGGGTCTCATGGTTATACTTAGGAGGGAAGAGGGACTGAGGGAAAGAGGCTCAACAGTGGCAAGGGGATGTGAGGTGGCTGCAGCAGCTCGGAACTGTGCTCACGAGGTGGAAGAGCGAGGCTTCCCTGGCCTTGGTGATAGCGTTTATAGCTTTTAGTCTCTTCCCCCAGTCCTCGAGCCACTGGAAGACGGCCTTCTGGAAACACAAAACTGATGCTAAACTTCTATAAAAGTTAACATTCTATCTAAATACGCCTCCGAATTACCTGGCTGGGATACCCATAGTACCTTTTTTGTTGTTGTTGTTTGTTTGTTTTCTGTATTTAGGACAGGATCTACAGGGTGTACAAGGTCTCACTACGTAGATCGGACTCACAGTGATTCTGTTTTCAGCCCCCCAAGTGTTGGGATCACAGGCACACGCCACCTTGTGCAGTCTCAATTACCATTCTCAGCGCGCCCTGCGGGTCGGACCAGCACAGCACGTTGGGAATCAGACCCCCCGCTGCTACACTCTGCCTAAGCAAGCGTGTTAGTCCACTGACTATCAGGCTCGCCCTGCTTATAGTAACTTTGTAACCAGAGAAGAGACTCCAGTTTCCAAAACAAACAGGCTCTGGGAAAGAGACCTTGCAAAAGAGAAACATCTCAACACCCATTTTCTGCTCTAGATCCTTTGTTCTTTGTGGATCATTGGCATACTTCTGTGAATGGAAAACATACAACTACAGTGTGAAATTAATGATTGCATGTAACCAGAACATGGAGTAGATATGATTAGAGGTATGGCTGGAGATGGGGACTTGATTCCTTCACAGTAACTTATCCCTCTCTTACTTCTGCTTCTTCTATTGCAATTCATTCTCAACAAAGGAGCTCCCATTTCTTCTTGCACCATGACTGTCTGACCTGGAGGAAACAATTCCCAGGCAAGGGTCCAGAAGAAAGGAAAGAAGGTCCATCTCTCAGGATTTCTGGGTGAAGACCAAAGTATCAGCGAGTGTTTTCTGGGTCAAGTGCTGATGTCTGTGTCAGGGCCCCGGGGAGACACTGGGCTGAGACCTCCTAAAGGTAACTGATTTCTATTACTGGACTATAGAGGACTGGATAAGTGGCCAGTAGTAAAAATTCTTAGTCATTTAGATTTCTTGAATCCTTAGCTCCTAAAGACACTCCATGTTAGTTGATGTGCTATTTCTGCCATCAGTTATAAATGGTGGATTTTACAAGAGGATGCAGCCATATTCTTTACACTAAGGAGAAATATCAGTTAAATTGGATCAATTATGTTTCTTTTTTTTAATATTTAGTACAGGGTCTATAGGGTCTCACTAAGTAGATCAGACTCTTAGTGATCCACCTGTGTTTAGCCTCCCAAGAGCTGGGATTACAGGTGCATGCCACTACACACAGTCTCAATTGGCATCCCCAGTGCCCTGGGGGCAGTGCATGCCAGAGATGCAACCCCTGGCTGCTGTGTTTCCTAAGCAGGAGCTTTAGTCCACTGAGCTATTTGGCTGGCCCTAATTTTCTTTATTTTTCTCCATAAAGAAAATATCAGTCCAAAACAATTTAGTGCCACTATGACTGGGAACCCAGATAAGTAATAGTGCTCAATCAGTTACACAACTGGGCCTGAATTTAGAGCTTTTCATTTCTGTAATAGTGACCTTTCTTTTTTAGGCTAGGAGGCATCTACTAGCATAACACTCCTTGTCTCCCTCTGGCATTTCTCTCCAGGCAGTGGAAGTATTGTTTATCTGCTTTGGGACACTGAAAAATTCTAGCAGGCCTAGGTAATTCCGTGACGCCCCCTTCAGAATCTGCCTTTCATAAGACAGAAGTTTGCTCTTTTATTTCATGTCTTTGAGAGTAGTGGGGTGGCTCATGGTGCTGCAGCTAGATTTGCACCTAGATTTAAGTCAGCTGACTTCTAGTAAGGACCCTTGATGAGCAGAGTCCAGGCCCCTTAAATAACCAGCTCGCAGAAATCAATTATACTTTTATCATATTTATTTATAGAAATGTATGACATATGCTTTTCCATTTGTTGATTTCTTTGTTTCCCATTTGCTTCCAACTTTGAGTTCAACCTAGTGGTGTGTTATTTAACATGCACTTTCAAATTCCAAAAGAGAAAATTTACAAAATTAAGCCAGGGAGATAGCTTAGATGGCAAGTGCAGGGTCCTGCAAAAAAAAAAAAAAAAAAAAAAAAAAAAGAAAGAAAGTGAAAGCAGTTGCCCATTAATCATATTTTCCATATTTAACAAATTCAGTGTGATTTCAAAATTTCCTGAAAAGCAGAGGGAAAAAAAAGATTATTATCATAAAGAAAGTCATTATTGCTTTTGCATGTATGTACAGTGGTTAAAAAATACCACATTTAAATAAATAATTTATTATTAAAAAAATAGCCATTAATCTACCTCAAGAACTAAAAGATAACCACAGCAATAATGCTAAACATGATTCACTCTCTGCTCAAAATATTTGCTACGGGGCTGGGAGCTAGCTCGGCATGTGCAAGGACCCGGGTTGGATGCGGTGTACAGCATGCGGTGATGGCCGGGACTCATGGGCGCTGTGCTGGCCACTGAGGCCAGGCATAGTGGCACACATCTATAATCCTAGTGCTGGGGAGGCTGAGACAG
Organism: Ctenomys sociabilis; assembly: GCA_004027165.1. Lineage (NCBI taxonomy): Eukaryota > Metazoa > Chordata > Mammalia > Rodentia > Ctenomyidae > Ctenomys > Ctenomys sociabilis. The sequence goes on along the minus strand of PVKA01018588.1, from coordinate 6,556 downwards.
CAGCATCACTAGGAGCCCAAGCTGCATAGCCAGGCCCTGTGCCAAGTACATGAAAGATGAATGTTTGCTATGTTCGCACTGCCCATGAAAGAGGCTCTGTTCACCTTGTGCTGGCGTTTGTGTCACAGAAGACTGACCTCAAGCGGACTCCATTCCTACATATGAAAGCTTTCTAGTCACAACACTCCTTTCAGCATAATCTGTCGGCATAATCTCTTTCCCTAAAGATAATGCACACATTGTCAGTTGTACATGTTTTCCTAAACATCATTGTGAAGATTAATGATTGATTCATCTTCTTTTCCATATTTTGTTGCTTTAAAAACTTTGAACCGTTTCTTCTTTCATGTGATTCCCCACATCAGCCCCACAACCGGGTCCATCTTTGCTATATAACTGATCTACTGATACCTACCAAGCAACACGAGTGGTCACTCTCAATAGGCTTATTTGTGTGAGCTGTAAAATAAAATTTGAGTAATTTTTAAAAAGTTGGATTTCACCTCATTATTTGTTCTTCCTTAAAATCATAAAAAATAGAAAGTTGGATTTCTATGTAGTGCTTGAATATAATCTACGGACTCCCAGAATACATGATTGATGTGCATTTTCCCCCAAATGTTACATAAGCATTTCATTCTTTTTCCATCAATTTGGAATATTAACAAAAATTGAAAAGACCTCAATGTATGTGTTGTATTTCTTCAGTCTTTTGTAAAAAGAGATCAATAAAATCCACAGAATAGTTGATGTTTAATTGTTTGATCAACCTTACATATCTGTATCTGGTAATCTGTACAACTACTTTGAAGATAATAATATGTAATATAACAACTATTGTAAATTTCTTTTTTCTGTATTTAGGACAGGATATACAAAGGTAGACAGGGTCTCTCTGTGTAGATCAGACTCATAGTGATTCTCCTGTTTTCAGCTCCCAAGAGCTGGGATTACAGGCAAATGCCACCATGCCCCATCTCAACTGCCATCTCAGTGTGCCCAGGGGCCATGTCTGGCACGGCATGCCAGGGATCAAACCCCAGCTGTTGTGCTCTGCCTAAGCAGACACTTTAGTCTGCTGAGCTATCATGCTGACCCATAATTCTTTTATTATATTGTTTTGAAATTCTTTACCATCTTGACTACCTTTCATTTTTTTATGTTTTATTTATCTTACAAAAATCTACACATCAGAAAGATCTCATTCCTTTACATAGTATACCTGAAATTCCCATGGATGATAAGGGAAAAATACAGTCATGGTGTTTTCGTTTGAGCTTGCCACTGATCAATACAGAAGAACTGCTCATTCCTGCAGCTGATGTCACTTGTAGCACACACTGGTGATGTTAGCTCTAAACAGTTTGCTTCACAGAGAGCATCTATGGGATGCATTTTGTATGAAGGCTGAAATTATAAAATTGCATAGAAGCAAAAAGAAGTACTCCCTCCCACATTCCTCGCTCATCTCTTGCATTCCATATACAAATGGTACCAAGCCTTCTTAGTCAATTTATCTTTGTAGGGATTTCCAGTACTTTATACTTCCACCCAGCCTATTTTTCCCGAGTATTGCTTGCCCAACACCACCCCATATCTCTCAGCATCACAATCGTTATAATATCCTTGTCTAATCCCAAGGAACATCGGTGTCCTCATCCTAGGAACTCTGTGACAAGTTGGTGAGTAGGGATGCTTCCGCATTTGGGAACGTCCAGAGGACAGAGCTCAGTGGAGCTGTTAAGAGCTGTGGCTTCTGCACTGCAAGTTGGAGCAGATCCTAGACTTACCTCTATTCAGGCTGGTCTTGAGCAAGACACAAGGTGCTGTTTTACCTAACGCTTGTAGGTGTAACTACTCAATGCACTTTTTTTGACTAGAAGGATTTAGTTTAGTAAAATATATTACCACATGCTTGTGCTCGAGAGGTGAAGGTGCATACCTCACGGGGAGCAGCTTGCCTCCAACTTACCTCGTGAAGTTTTGGATTGCTACTGTCAAAACTGGATCAACCACATAGCCCAGAGGATTTAAGAGCCTGCAAGTAGGCATAGGGGCCAGGGGTTTGATCCCTGAGCCTACTGTGCTGGTCCCAACCCCAGGGCGAGCTGAGACGGTGCTTGAAACTGGGTATGGTGGCTCGTGCCCGTAATCCCAGTGCTTGGGAGGCTATAAACAGGAGAATCACTATGAATCCAATCTAGTAGTCAGACCCTGAACATGCTGTAGACCCTTCCCTTAAAATCCAAAACAAAAAAAAGTCATTATATTAGAATGTGAAGCCAGAACTGAAGAATTTAAACTGATGTTAGAATAGTGAGCATTGTCATGTGATTTGGTAATTCCTGTAAATGCAGGACAAACACAAATCAGAATGCATAGTTCTCCATGGATATGACTTCACCCACTGAAGCCATTGATTGAATAAATATGCCCAATTTAATCATTTACTTGCATGAAATATACAATAGAATTTATAGTAACATTTTTTTGTGTGTGTGAAACTAGGGATTGAACTCAGACCCTTGCACTTGCCAGGGAAGTGCTTATTCTACTGAACCATTTCCCCAGCACCTATAGTAACAAAATTTGTAGGTGACTTCTTGTCTCAACTGTTTTATCTATTTATTCTATACCTTTTTACATAGTCCTCATTTCATTCAAAAATTTTCTGTACAATGAAGAGAGAGTAAAACCCATTTGGGGTTGTTTATATATCCTGCAATATTATTTTCAGTAAATTACTTGATTTTTATCAGCCTTAATTTCTTTTTTGGTTACAATTAGAATAATTCTATCACTGTTTGTTTATGTGGAAGTTAAATATGATACAGCAAGTAACGTATTAGGTGATTTCCCACTAAGGTGCTGAACTTAAAAGGGCGCAGTGATAATAAAGCTGATGAAACCTCCCTGGCTTTCACATTAACTGTCTCATGGACTGCTGTTGTGAGGGAGTCCTGTGGACAGAGGGCACCAGCTGACTCCCGGAGAAAGGAGTAAGTCAGGACCCGCTTTAGTTTTCTTTATATCTCAATAAGATGACATTTAAAATAGAATATACTCACTTTCACGCCTCAATTTTCCTAAGTGAGAAATCTTGAGTGATATTTAAAGGCATTCTCACAAAAGAAGCAACAAGCCTACCAAACCTTCCAGAAATAGATTATGCATGCTGATTACACACACACTCTGATTAAAAAGTTTAAAAAAGATAGAATTTTTTGACTAATTCTATTAAGTCAGAATGTTTTTGTGGCAAAAGTCATTGAATACAGATAAAAGAAAAGAAAAAATAGTGTCTTATTCCGTAAAAATAAAACTAAATATATAGTAGATATTATACATATAATGTTTGCAGTAGATCAAAATCTCAACATTAAAAAATGAAGCCATTCAATAATTAAAATACAAGGTGGAAGAATTCTTCCCTAATTATATAGAAATAACTTTCTGAAAATGAGCCGTTAGTCAAAGCACAAAAGCAGAAAAGACTAATGAATTCTATTATACAAAAATATTTTGAAACCAAGAACATATATAAAATAAAAAGTATTTGAGAAAAAGCTCCTATCCAAATAAGTATAGTCTCCATAAAATAAAGGGATAGGACACAATTTGGTGGGTAAGTTTTTGCAGTCATGTAAGGTCCTGGGTTTGAGTCTCCAAAGCATCACAATAAAAAAATACAAGGTAGAACAAAGCTGAAGTGATACTTTGTATGATAAAAATAAAACAATGGTAAAACAAACAATATATTCACATATAATATTTCATTCATAACATGTACCTGACAAAGACAGAGAAATGAAACAAATCAGTGAAAGTTGCTCAACTTCATTCAGGATAGGAAAAATGTTAATTAAAACTACACGGAAATGCCATTCTTAATTGATTAAGTTAGCTACTGAGAAAGAAGTATGCATACTGCTGGTGAGAATACAAACTGGTGCATTTATGGAATGAAATCTGTCAACGTGAGCAAAACTGCATTTGTAGTTACATGTAACCCATCAACAGAAATTCAAGGAACTTCTCCTCAGGATGGTTCAACAATAGAACAATTCATATGTATTAAATTACTTATTGTAGGACTAATTTTCAGTTGCAAGATGTGAAAGCTATACTATTAGCATTTCTTAGACTCTTTCAAAAGGAAGGTTCATACTAATATTGACTGGACAATTTTTTTTAATGTATTCGGTGCAGGGTCTCACTATGCAGCTCGGACTCCTAGGGATCCTCCTGTTTTCAGCCTCGCGAGTGCTGGGATTACAGATGCATGCCATCATGATCAGTCTTGGTGGTTGGCTCAGTGCACCCTGGGGCTGGGCCAGCACTGCACGCGGTGCCAGGGATCAAACACCCATCCCTGCACTTGCCTAAGCAGGCACTCAGTCTGCTGAGCTATCTCGCCGACCTGATTGGAGAATTTTTATGCCCACATCTTGTAGCCTAACTACTTTGAAGATAACAATATAAAATCTATTAACTTTTGTTATTCTCCTATAATTTTGTTATGGGATTTTGTCTTAACTTTTTTGAATAAAATTTAATAAACGATATTAAAGTAAACTGAATGCTCAAACAATATTGGGTAGTTTGTTACTTTTATCTAATAAAAGTGTACATAGTTGAATAAAAAATAAATGAGATCCTTTATTGCTTAGATATACATGGTAACTTCCAGGATATATGGTGAACTGGAAAATGCAAGAAGCAAAGAAGTGTCTGTGGGTCTGTGGTATGCTACCAGCTCTGCTCTGCTCTGTTTTGTTTCATTTTGTGTTATGTGGTATCTGGCCCACACTTGGCAGTTCTGGATTTCTGTGAACTCTGCACGTAGCCCAGGGTGGACTTGAATTCCCAGTGATCCTCCGGCCAGGGCTAGGAGTACAGGTATGTGGCACCGTACACAACTTGCTGTCTTTTATGTAAGCAAATAAGAAGATAACACAGATTATGTGCATATGTCTGTCTGAGCACAAAGAAACTCAGGAAATATGAAGACTGACGAAATTTGTTACACAGAGATAAAAATAGCTTTGGAGTGTAAAGGCAGATGCTATGGGGCAATGTTAGTTCTGTGAATATAACTTTTTAGGGGCTAGGGAGATGGCTCAGTAGAGTAAATGCTTCCCTGGCAAGCATAAGGGCCTGAGTTCTATTCCCGGTTCTGTCAAAAAAAAAAAAAAAGAATATAACTTTTTTTTAAAAAAGTCTTTTATGCATTTATTTATTTGGTATTGGGTTTTGCTACGCAGCTCTGACCATAGTGATCCTCTTGTCTTGGCTTCCCTAGTGCTGTGGTTACAGGTGTACACCACCATGCCTGGTTTCAGGGCCCACACGATGTCCAGTACCAGGGATTGAAATTGGCACCCTGCACTTGTCAGGCAGGCACTTAGATTACCAAGCTATCTCCCCAACCATGAATGTAACTTGTTGGTTCATTTTTATACTCCTTAGATTAAAAATAATTAGAGATTAACCTTAAAATATCCTTGATCTATGTACTCTGTGATCACTTATTTTCGAGTACTAGGGATCTTTTCAGAGTAACTTCCTTTTCCTATAGTAAGAAATTTACCTCTCAGTGTGTGTAATATATTCATTTGTGTAGCATTAGATATTGCCCAAAATGGTTCCCAGAATTCATATCTCACAGTGCTGTCAAAAAAGACGCCCATAAATTAAAACTCAATGCATACTTAGTTATTTTATCTTTAAAATAAAAGGACAGAGTTTAAATGTTATGTTCAAGGATGACTTGTATTGGTTTCATTCTACTCACTTCAACATGGACATATTTATCTTTGAAAATATGGTTTAGTGTGTTTACATCTTTATTTCTTGATTTTGTTTATTTTTTGTATCTGAGGCATAATATTGTACCAAAAATGAATATTAGAACAAATAAATATGGTATGATATTTGCCTAAAGACAGACAGATAGATTAATGGAACAGATTAAAACGTCCAGAGATAGAAATCTTTATCTTAATCACATCTGAAAGGTCTGAATTAATGATTTTGCCTGCCAGCCACTATCCTATCTCTAGTAAATGACTGGGTTTCATTTTCTTCATATTTGTTGTTGTTTTTCAGACAAGACCTTACTATTTTGCCTAGGGTGGCCTTGAATTTCTGACTGTACTACCTAAAGCTCTCTGTAGCTGGGATTATAATTGGTGCCACTGTACATAGTTATCACATAGATTTTAAATTAGGACGTTGTTTAGTATTACCCAACCATAGGATACATATGTGAACTTAACATCTGTACCAAACACAATTTGTTCTTTATTAGCTTATTTCCCATTTTGAAATTTTAAGGAACATTTTGAAACCCAGCGAATAATATCCTGTCCAACCACCATTAGTGCAGATCTTGCCTCTCATAGAATTATGTAGAAGCACAGCGTTATCTATCCCAACTGTACTGTCTATACACACACATCCTGATTTTTTCTTTCTACAACCCTTCCTTTGTCTACACCTGTCAAAAGTGGGCACTCCATTGACATTCAACTACCTTAGGTTCTTGAACTCGACA
>PVKA01018587.1:0-43614 GCA_004027165.1 Ctenomys sociabilis | reverse complement strand
GGAAGGAAGGAAGGAAGGAAGGAAGGAAGGAAGGAAGGAAGGAAGGAAGGAAGGAAGGAAGGAAGGAAGGCAGGCGGGCAGGCAGGCGGGCAGGCATGCAGACCTTTGGTCCTCTGGGTCTGCTGTATAGTGCTTGCCTCCCTCCCAGAGCCTCGGTTTCCTTATCTGAGCCTAGAGATGGCAATGTGCGTCTGTCTGGGTCATCGTTGGAGCCTTCAAGATAGCGACAAATGCAAGCGCTAGGGGATGAGCAGGCACTTGGCAAGGGCGGCTCCATCTTAGCCCACCCCAGCTTGCTCTCCCCACCCCCAAGCAAGAGGTGACTGTCGCTCAGCATCGGCTGGGGATGTTGGAACAATTCCATCTTTGTCCTCTGCTCTCACCTAACCACCAGATCAGATTCTACGGATGTGACAACCCGCCCTCTTCCATCTGCCAGCTGAGAATATTTCATGCTAAACCGATGATTTCACCGTCAGAAGAGGGCGGGCCCCTCAAACTCTGCCTGCTCTGAGGGGAGTCAGCAAAGGCAGCCTGCTAATGGGTGCAGGGTTTGTGAGCAGGTGAGAGCCCGGGATGTGAGTACACACCTTTTGTCTCCCCAGAGGTCAGTCAACCGTGCTGCCCTAATTAAGAGCTTATATCACAGATCCATCTGCCCAACTTCACTCGGGCTCTCCCTCTGCAAATGTATTCCTTTGTCCCCCGCCCCATCCCTGACTGAGCACAGCCCTGTCAAGAGGTCACCGGTATGGAGCGTGGGACCAGGAAGACCTCCGCAGGGGAGGGCACTGTGAGCAGCCCCCGGTGGGAATGGACAGCTTCCCCAGCCGAGGCAAGGACTAAAAAATTAGCAATCATTCTAGTGAATAAATAAAAGCTTCCAGCAAGAGCATGCATATTTGGATCTGACAACCCTTTAAAGCATTTTGAGAGGGGCAGTTCCTATCAAATAATGACGTGTTATTGATATGGTAATTTTTATATTAACAAATGTATGCTAGAAATGCTGTGATTTTTTTCCCTCCCTCTTGGGGGGGGCAAAAGTAGCTTGCGTGTGCCATCAATAATCATATGCTAATAACCCGCTTCCAAATTTAGATGAAAAAATTAATTGGCAAATCTCAGCCCCAGGAAGATGGCATCCTTGTGAGATTTGGTAAACTTGACACTCCAGGATGCGGTGTAGAACGCCCGTAACTAGGACGCGGTGGTGTCTAGCAGGTGGTAGGTTCATTATTCTGTGGGATTCGGATACATCTAGATTTATGTCATCCTAGTTGGACAGGACAGAAATATCAGCAAATCGAGACTGGGGTGCTGCATTTCTCTTTTCTACATACAGATGTACACATACAGGTAAATGAGTGTGGATGTGCATGCACACACTTTTACACACACACACACACACACACAGAAAGCATAAAGATGACACTGCAAATTATTGACAAAGTTAAGCAGAAGAGTAGCTTCCCTAATGAAAACAAAGATGAACTGATTTTTTTCGTAATTTTAAAAATAATTTTTAACCTCCCTTATTTTCTCTTTGTTCGGAAATATATATTATATATATTTCCAACAAGGGAGAAAAATTGCAAGGTCACTAAAAAGGGATCCTGAAAGAAGGGGGAAGTTGGTTAGCAGGGTTTTGGCTGACAGGTGGTGCTGGTGGGTGAGAATTTGTGGGGCTAAACAAAGAACAGTGAACAGAGAGGGCGTACTTGGGGTCACGCCAGTGGGATGCTGAGGAGGGCATCAGCAACAGCACACCCTATTACGAGGAAAAGGCAGGTGGAGCGGTGGCCCCAGAGTTGCAGCAAGCTCAGGGCTTTGGGGAGCTATGTGGCAAGATGGACCTGTGAGTGGGGCCACCCATGCAGCCATTTTTCTGTGCATGTGATGGTTGTCTCCTAGCATCTCATGCACACCTTATATGTACAAAAACAGATTGTTATAAAACAAGGGAAAGTGCAATAAGCTTTTGGCTGGTAACAAGTAGCCCTCTAGTCTGCTTCGGGTTCATTCTGCTCATTCCTTGTTAATCTTTTCATTTACTCTTTGCTGTGCATTTTGCTTCCGTTACACTTCTCTCCTAACAAATGTGTCACTCTCCCTCTCTTTCCCTCTCCTCTCCTGCTCTCCTGCCTGCACCATCCCTGCTGTTTCCTCTTCTGCTGATTTTCCTAGCTCTCTCCTGTTACTTGATGCTCAGAAGCACTTAGGCAGTGAAATCCCGATCACCCAAGATGGCCAAAGCCGGACTGGGTTACGTGCCGGCACTTCTGAGTAAGCCAGGGAGACCAGTGATCAAGGAGAAGCCTATTGCTGGGCTACAGAGAAGCTTTCTCCCAGTCCGAGTGGCTCCACTGTGAAGGAAAACCCACAGACCATCTGCATGCTTTGCTCCAGCTGAGAACCTCGGCTGGGCTGTTGTCCCACAGAGGCAGACCAGGGATTTGTGGTGAAGTCACTCTGAAGGCCGCTCCTCTGGAAAGGCCTGCTGCCATCAATGAGCTCATTAATAGTCAGAGTTTCTCTCCCATCTTTGTCTTTCCTCCAAGAGTCTACAACTGGAAAAGCAAAGGTGAGGTTTTGAAGGACTCAGTGGTTGAAATCATACTAAAAAGGGATATCAAAATATATGGTAAGTTAAAAATAATTTACTACAGGGAAAGATACATTGCTATTAATTTCCCTTAAGATCATTTTCCCTTGCTTCAAACACACTTATCATCACTCTAGAAACTTTCCAAAGCGTTCTGGAAGTCCTTTTTTGTGACTTTCCTATGAGGTGTGATAAACATACCATGACTGCTGAGGCCATGAGCGGTGTAACAGACAGGCCAGCCCATAGCATCATTAGTGTGCCATACCCCCCGTTATTATTTATTTGCATCTGGCACCATGCAGATTCTACCTGTTCTTCAAAGTCCAAGCAACCACCAAAGATAAATATTTTGCATCTTTGGGACATTGAGATAGTGACAACAATACTCAATATCACAACCATTGTTGAATTACTGTCATTTTGTGAGGGACACTCTTTTGATGAGTGGTCTGTTTGGGACACGATATGATCTGTCACACCTTGCCTAGGTGGTGCACAGCTCTGCTCTGAATCTCTCCTCTGAGCCATTGGAGTGTAGCATTCAATAGCATGGATCATGCATCTCATTTTATGAAAAAATTGGGGCTCAAAGAAGGGATGATAATGTTGCCGGAGGGACTGCCTCTATTCAATGGAGAAAAACAGAAGTCTGTGGATGCCCTGATATGTTTCACCTCTCCCTTGAGTCTGGCTCTTTTCCTGGTCTGCTGACTGCGGATGCCACAGCACAGCCCCAGTTTTCTCCAGTCTCTGCACCTCAGCACCCTCTGACTCACATATCCTCCACTTTTCTTGGAATCTTCCCAGAATCCTTCTCAGCTGACCATGCTGATTTTCACCTGTTTTACCCATTTTGCCCTTTGGATGTTAGTTTAGAAAATTCTCCCTCTGGGAGGACTGCTTTATCCTCCCAAATCTAAACTTGGTGACCTTATACTGTGTCCTGTGGCATCCTGTGTCTTCCAGGCACCAGTAGCTCCCACCATGGGAATGTGCAGCTGACCCATTTATGGTCCAGGACCTTGTTCTCCTGATACATTTTGGTAAACACCCATCCATCTCTGTTCTAGAGACTTTCCTTCATCAGCTTTCCACTAAGTAGGAAGTATCTGAGAAACCTGACATATGAAAAGGTCATTTTGGCTCATAGTGTTGTAGATTTGTAGCTATGGTTTGTTGGCCTTACTTTTGGTGGAAGAGGCTGGCTATCATGGTGGGAGTTCATTCTGAAGGTCAACTCATCTTGCGGTGTGCAGGACAGAGACTTGCAGAGCCTGAGGTCTCCACCCTGTTTCAGACTTACCCCAATGAACTATAGCCCTCGCACAAAGCCCTGTCCTTTAAAGACTCTATCCCCTCTCACTAGCGGGGAAGCCATTAGCACATGGACTTTGAGAAGAATGAATAACCAAGGTAACATATAAAGCAATTTGCTTCAGTAGAGCATTAATGCATTGCTTGTGTGTGTGAACTGCAGAGGACTCTTGGTCCCTCTCAGTAGGGGAAATGCTGCTGCTGCAGGTCGAGGTTTATGTGGAGAAGCAGCAGCAGGTGGAGGAGCCAGCACCAAGGCTCTATGGGTTCCCACCACTCACCTTATTTCCAAGCGCTCTCCAGCCTGGCTCCCAGAGCTTTTCCAGTGGCAAAAAGGTTTGATTATTTACACTACCAGCCTGCATCCTTGCTAAGTGCTTTCTGGTTATTTACTGAAGGGTTGATGAAACAAACAAGGAAAATGACAGGGTACTTTTTTCGTAATTCATTTTAATGCTTGAGTCTTGGTTGTCTGGTGGCAGATTCAAAGATCCATTTGTCTGTCAAAGGCAGTAAATATTGCTGAAGCCACTGCACTCCCTACCCAGGAGCCTGAGGACAGAGAGGAAACAGGGGATATGCTGATTCAATAGCTCCTGGGTCCTGGGAGCCAGGGGAGGGAAGGTGTAACATGGTGTTTCTCTTTGCTAAATTAGTGTCAGTTGAGGAGCAGGTCACCTGCCACAAGGCAAGCCAGGCAGTCACTGTAGAGACAGGAAAGCAACCCACAGCAAGGTGATGTGAAGTTCAAGTTGCCTTTTCCACAAGTTCAAGTTCAGAGATTGTAGCTCTCAGCCTCCCACGTCCTGGTCATGCTCATCCTCTGTCACAAACAAGGCCCTGCGTCTTTTCATGCACTCAGTGTCTCAGGCTTACCAATAAGTCTTAAATGCCTGCTTTAAAACCTCACTCTTGGTATTTACTGAGTAGCTCCCTGACAAAGGCCAGTGGTGTTATTCCTGGCGAAGTGGGAGTATGTGGTCCTCACCTTTGTCTTTGATCCCACATTTTATTCTTCCGAAGCTCCATATCACTGTCCCCATGATACCTGCCGAGTCCAGGCCTGGCCACTCAACACCTGAACGTGGCCAATGGAAACTGAGGAGCCCTGTATGTGCAAGATGCACACTAGGGTTTGAAGATTCAGTACAAGGAAAAGGATATAAAATATTTCAGCAGAATATTTTATATTGATTATGTGTCTAAATGACAATATTATGGCTTTATTAGGTTAAAGAAAGCATTACCCCTGTAGGATACGCAGCTTCAATCGCTCCTGCTTGCTTTCAAGCTCAATCCCTAGCAGCCTGTGGCTTCTCTCATTTCTGTGCCAGGCGCTGATTTCGCATGAATGTTCCTCTTGCTCTTGATTATTGCTGTGTCTACTTTAATTTTTTCTTTTTAATATATCTTCCTTGCTATGTGTTTTGAGGCGGAATGGGCGAACTTGGCTTCAAAGAGTGCACTCACACTGTCGTCTAGCCCCGAATTCATCCCCGCCTTTCTCACAACGGCCTGCAGCTCCTGGGCCCGGAGAGGCTCTAGGACTGCTAGGAAATGATAGATGGAGACAGTCTGGATGAATATTAACTGTGAAAGCTGTTCATTATTCATTTCTGGTTCAAGGTGACAGGGTTAAGCCTGAGAGCACCATTTTAGTGGGATTGGGCTGTGATAAAGCCCCTGGCACTGTTGCCCTGTTATCTGATGTCCCGGGAGCTCCACACATCCTCTCAGGGTCCGAGAAGAAGCTTCAGCAGGGGCATTCAGACAAAACACATTTGAACATTTATGATCAGGGGACAGCCTGGAAATATCCTTTCTGACTACCCACATCCCCCCCCCCCCCAGCACTACTGAATAGTTAGTACATGAATGAATATCTGAACAAGTAAATGAAGAAATAGAATGGGCACATGAGCAAATGAATTGCTGGGTGAGTGAGTAAAGGACCCAATTAATTTCTAGATAAATGGGTCCATAGGTGCACAGATCAGTGGCTCCTGGGCACTCAGCTGCCTAGCAGAGTGTCCTGGCAGTGAGGCTTCGGCAGGCTCTGGGGCCTTCTTGTGAGAAGAAGCTGGCTGGGGATGGGCAGTGTGCAGGGAGGGAGTAGGGAAACTGGATCAAAATAGGGACATTCATGAGCTTTAGAAGGTCATTTCTCCTTTTGACCTGATTTTTCTCTCCTATAAAATCAAGAAATGAGGTACTTGGAAATTAATAAAGAAATTCATTTCAAAATGTATTCTGAGCAAACAGTGCAAGAGGCAGAGCTCCACAGTGTATGGCTGCTGCTCTGTCCCACCTTGGAGACCAGCTGCTGCTCCTCGTGGAAGGGGCAGCTGAGCAGCCTGGGCTTTGCCTCAAATCATCCGGTGCGAGGTTAATGCAGGGGACCCAGCTCCAAGTGCAGGAAAGAGATCAAGAGATCCCTTACTGCCCGGTATATCATGGGGCACTGCCTGGTCCATTACACAGTGAGTTCCACCTCTCTCTTAAGATCTAGAACACATCAAGGTCTGCCCAGATCATATGGCAGAAAGCAGAACTTCTTAAGTGCAAAGCAAGCCTGACGTTTGCCCTCATTGCATTTTCAGTTGGATGGTGGGTAAGCTTGGTTCTCACTTGGTCATGGCATAACGAAATATAAGCACAATATTTAAGTTTAAAAATATTTTGTAATATTAGACACATAGCCACTAATCCTCTTCAAAATACAACCCCTTGATTTGACACTCACCCACAGCATTCTTGTCACTTTGCAAAGCAGCTCTGGAAGGCTTCTTTCATGAGTGTCTTCTGAGTTGTGATCAAAATTGTCAGAGAGAGGGGCTGCTGAGGGCCATCAGTGGAAAGGCTGCCATGGCAACGCCACTGGGTGTTCTTGTCCTCCTTGGGCACTGGGGCTGTGCTGTGCCACTTGTGTCTCTTCCCCACAGTCAGAATAACCCTGAAAGGTCAATCAATGTTCTGGTTTTGAGTGGAGTCAGGGCACTGTGGCCACCACCACAGCACGATGAAAGTCACTCATGGACAGAATGCCAGGGACGGCTTCCAAGCCTGGCAAGAACAATGGGGTGAGCGTGTCTGAGGTGAGGGGAGGGTTTTGAAGCATCATTGTTGTGTGTCTCTTACTGTAATGCGTAGTTAAATATTTACTGCAGTGGTAGACATCTTCCACACAATAGAAGCAAAGGTAGTTGGAGCATGAAATCTCCAAGAAGGCTTGAGGGTCCACTCTATCAAATGAACTCTCACTTCAGTGTTCCCATTAAATATCTGAGCCCCTGTTCTCCTTCAACTGAGCCTAGATTTTCTTTCTCCGACAAGGAGTCCTTTAGTTCTTCATGTTTTTCTCTTCACATGAGGACACTATTTCCAGGCAGGGGCAGAGCTGAGCGCATCACCCACGAGATGCTAAGGGTAGGAGAACAAGCCACACTATGGGTTTCTGAGATGAACACTGGCTTGCAGCTACCAGAAGTCACCACTGCACAGATGGCTCTCACTTCTCCTGCTGCCCACTCGGAGCCTCGGCATCCAGGAGCTTTGGAACAGACACAGCTCACTGGCCCACCCCACAGTCTCTCCCAATCATGCCCATCAGCTGAGAAATGGATAAAAAAGATTTTTGTCCTTTTGTACAATGGAGTGTTACTCAGCTATAAATAAAGACAAACTTGCTTTTATAAGTAAATGGATGCAACTGGAGGTCATGTTCATAAGTGAAATAAATCAGACTCACAAGTATAAACATCATATTGTCTCCCTATAAGAACCTGAAACAATAAATGGGATCAGAAAGGTGAGACAGATATGAGAAAGAAAGAAATTATTCAAAGGGAAGAAACAACTGGGATGAGGGAAAGGAGAAAAGAAAGAAGGGAAAAATATATACGAATGTATGCAGGACACCTTGGATAATTGTACTGCTGTTTTCTGTTGGTCTATTGAAAGGAGCAGTTAATGCTTAAGATTTTCTCTCTCCTTTTAAAATTTTTATAATTTTTGACCAATTTAAATGCTTATATCTGGTAATCTGAACAACGAATTTAAAGAAAGCAATGTACAAAATAACAACCTTTATTGAATTTTGATCATTTTGTTGAGTAGAATTCTATATTGCTTCGGTGGTGTTTTTGTGTTCTCTTAAAAACAAACAAACAAATACATAGCATGCTGAAGTAAACTGGAAAACAATGAGGTCAGACTGGTGTAGGGTGGGTTCTAGTTCAGTATGGCTCAGTCCTTATCAAAAGATGGAGAATGGAGATCTTTTTCTGTTTGTTTTTCAATCTAGAGAATTTTGTTTTTGTACATAGTTTCTGATGGTTCAGTCCTGAACTTGCATCTTAGTTCTAACTGACAAAGTCAGTTAGAACTAAGATGCTTCGCTCTTGGTTGTTAGGAAGTGCAGAAGGCGACCAGCAGAAGGAGAAGCAGTCGGAACCAGACACAGCACTTGTGCATGGCTCCATGGGCCAAGGGGCCACATGCAGAAGCTCACCTAGGTGGCCCACTGATTGCCTCAGGACAGCCACGTGGACACCAGAGTCTTCTTGTCAACTTGACATCTGAATATAGCTCTTATTTTTTTATTTTTAAACGGAATGATAAATAATAAAAACATCAGAAATAACACAGAATTTCACTAAACAAGATGATAGGATTCAACAATGATTATTATATTACATATGGTTGTCTTCAAGCTAGTTATTCAGATTTTAATATACAAGTACACAAAGTTGCTCCAAAAATAAAAAGAAGAAAAATAAAAAATAAAAAAATTAGGCATTAACTCTTGCTTTCAATAGACCAGTAGAAATGAGCAGTAGAATTATTTGTAAGATATCCTTCTTTCTTTAGTTTCTCCTCCCCCTCACCCCAGTTGTTCCTTCCCTTTGAACAGTTTCTTTCTCTTTTCCTTTCACAATATCTACTGCACCTTTCAGATTTTATTTACTCTTTCAGGTTCTTACACCAGGGAGACGATACGATGTTTACACATGCCATTCTGATTTTTAAAAATGGAGATCATGACACCGATATATATATGAGAGAAGATGATGTAAAGACCCTCAGTAAGAAGACTGATGGAGACACTGGAGCGAGGGTACCACAAGTTAAGAAAAATCTGAGCCTCTTCCCAGCTGGAAGAGAGAGGAAGGATTCTCCCTGGGTCTCCCTGAAGGGAACACAGCTCTGCTTATCCCTTAGTGTGAGACCTTTGGTCTTTTAAACTGCCTTCCATTCTTCTAAGGAGGGCAGTTTATGATATTTTATTATGGTGAGTGTAAGAAAGAAGCACAGATCGCTGTCTGAGGAATCAGATCTTGGACCCAGGAGAAGCCCGTAAGGGAACACTGCAGCGCACTCTGGCTGTGTGATAGAAGGCTGATATGATGTCTCGCAGTCACTCCAGATTCTTTCTGCTTTGAGTGCAGACATCGATCAGTTCTAAGGGAGCAATCTTACAATGGGCAGCAGCAGCCAACAAGCTAGGAACAGACTGCCAGAGAAAAGAAAAGGAACTGAATGCTATTTAGGTAGATGAGCTTCTGTGCCAGCCTTGTACCAATTATACTTTCAATTTTCAAGGTAAAGATTATGATTTTTCCAGGCATTGATTTGTTGGTCTTCTCTGAGGGACACTTCTTCCATGCAGCAGAGTTGAGAGTATGCTCTGTACTGGTATATGCCAGAAAGATGGTAGTATTAGGACTTATCAACAACTACTTTTTAAAGTTTATTCAAATAACTTTATTTCCATCCAATCAAAAAAAAAAAATCTGCTGATTTTCTACTACACACATGTCACTGTCCTAGGAATCCGGAATGTTGCAGTAAGTGAGACCGACTGTGGTCTCCATCCATGTGGGCCTCCAGCCCGCCTACCCTGTCCCCAGTAGCTAGCTCACTGGGAGCCCAAGGCAGCGACTCTGTCAGGTGAGTTTTCTCTTTAGAGAACAGAGAGGGAACAGGAGCTCAGATTTTCCCTCTTTCACTGTCCTTACAAAACTCACGACCAATTTTCTCCAGTGGAGCTTGTGCTAGAGAACATTAGCAAGCCCTTCATCTCTTGCAATGCAAACACAGCTTGCTTTCCACTGGGATGGCGGTCCTGTACGATCAATCAGTCTCGGAGGAAAGGTGTGAGTCATGTGACCAGGCTTCCTGTCCCCTTGTCCCTGGCCCCTCTGCTTGGACAGGGGAGGTGAGGGCCATGTTCCTGCAGACAGGGCTGGGCACCGTCAGGGTCCACCTTCCATCAGTTAGCATTGTGACAGATTCTTTAGGCTTTTCAACATGATCAGGGGAATCATTCTTTGCTTCTTTCCCTTTTCCTGGGAGGCAATGTCTCCACATTCTACTCTTTTTGTTCTTGTTTTCCTTCTCTTTCTCAAAGCCTGATGTGGACTCTTACAATATTTTTATGTTCAATGAAAGGTGCACAAAGTATGGATGTGGTTAGGCAGATGGTCACACTCACTGATGCTCTCTCTAACACAGAGTAGAAGATCATCTCTACATTTAGTGAAGAAAAATAATCTAACTTGAGTCCCTTTCCATGAGGAAAAAATAGACAAGACTTTAGTTTTTAAGTATTACAAATATGTCTTTAAGACAAGAACTTTGTTGGTGCAATTTAAAAGAAAATTCAAGTTGCAATAAAAAAATATAAAAATCTACTCTAAATGGTTTCATTCCAAGGGCTGTTTTTAATGTTGCTTGGTGACAGATTAAGAAGGAGAAACTTGAACCAGACCTTTGACCTGTGATAGGGTCAGAGGTCACCTCTGTCTGTGTTCGGATTCCTTTGACAACTTCCTGTATAATTTGACTATTATTTGCGTGTCTGGGCACTGTCTGACCTCAGAGTCTGGAAAATGAGAAAAGCAGGCTGCTTTCAATGCCATATGGGCCCCAGTGCGGGAGGGCACGTTTAATCAAATTTGGGTGGGAAACACTGCCTGCTCCCAGGCTGGGGAAGGGATATCACACAGGATTTCAGAAGCCTGGCAGCGGGAGGGTCAGATGACAGCAGGCCGGGATTCGGGGTGCATGTCCCTCGCCAGACGCTGGTGTGGCTGGGCTGAGCTTTTGAGTTTGGAAGTGAATCAGTCCTAAAAGAAAAAAAAAAGAAGTATGGGTGGCATTTCAAATTGCTAGTGGGCTTCTGCCATGCAAGTCCGGGAAAGCTGAATTTTAAAAATTCCAAGTGAATTCACTTTTAACACAGACCCAAGTCACAAGGAAAGAAGCACTTTGGACTGGGAGAAAGGGATTTTATCTTAACTTTAAATGTGGTAGAAGACTGAGTATACATAATAACAATGCATTGGCTTCACGATTTCTAAAACGGTCTTCATCGTGTATTTGATTTTTGTATATTAAAAATAATCTTACTGAAAATAATAAATATATTTCTATATTTAAAGAATTAATGTATCAATATATAAATGAAAGTTAATCTTAGAGTAATCTGCACAACTATGTCACACTGCTGTAAGGTCAACAAAGGGAAAGCCTGGGCATCCTGGTTGGCTTGGAGAAGCACATAACAAGCAGTGTGTGTAGTCACAGTTCCCAGGGTTCCCCGGCTTTAGTAAGAAAAGTCACTGGACCGGTGACTCAATTTGTTATCAGGTGTGTTTCTGTCACCATCTTATTTGACCTCATCACAGTTCTCTGGGCTGAGGGTGGGACCCCACCATAGGTAGGCAGCATGAAGAGTCTGCAGCCACCATGGCCAGAGGTGGGGCCCAGAGCCGAGGCCCAGGCAGGACACAGGGGCCAGCATGGTTAGCACATGGGAGCAGGTCTCAGTGGGCACCAGAAGATTTCAGGGGGCAACTAAAAGGTACTAGGCTCCTTGGAGATAGGGGGGTCATCAGGGTCCATGTGGGGCCTGAGAAGAGAAGGTGGGAGACACGCAGGGAAAGGGAGGAGATGGGCGGAGGCCCCTGGCACAAGAGCCCAACTCAGGTGCAGTGTGTGTCTTGGCTCTTTCCTTCCAAGCCAGCCCAGAAAGGCAGTTAACCTTGTTCCTAAAATACATTAAGATCTTTAGGCATCAGATAAATAAGCTATTTTTGAGGCTTTAGTTTGTACACAGAGAAAGGATATGTGAAGGAGAAAAGTGCTAGCCTTAGCCTCTCCAGCAAAGGATGGGGTCTTGGAGGAAAAGAATTATATATACCTATATATTTTTTTCTTCTAAGTAACTAACATTGTAAAGAACTTAAAGAACTTGAGTTAATTTGTTTGGAGTCATTTTGCAGAACAACCCCGCATGCTGCTCCCCTTTGGCAGAGCAGACCCTAAGGAAGAAACTAAACTCGTATGAATAGGATATTGCTGTGCATTAGAAATACAGCCCAGAACGTCTGCTGTAACAGCCTGAGTGGGAGGCAGGGACCGATAACCCTTCCCTGGGTGAGAAGCAGCTGAGGACTGGGGGATTTCAGTGGGGATCCAGGTGCCCTGGCCTGCAGGTGACTGGAGCCCGCCCTGCCCCCCGCAAGACAAGCCCAGGGCTAGAGCAGGAAGGGAGGCTGACTTGGTGCTTACTGGGCTGCTATCTGCACTTCCCATTTCTTACTCTTGCTGGACTTTTGGAAGCATAATGTTTTGTCTTTCTGAGCTGAGAGTGAAAGGGAAGGAGCCCATAAGAAGGGAGTGAAGGTGTATGATCTGCTGTTTAAGACCATGCGAGGGTCTTCTCTGAAACTGGGCCACAACACTCATCCTTCCTGCTAGGCCTCAGCTACCTTAGTTTATCCAACAGGGGTGCCAGGATGTGTTGGAGCCTGGATTATCTCTAAAGAATGCTCCACAGCACAGGGGTCTCTGCTGTGCTTTCCTCTGTTGGTACTTTCAAGAGAATTAAGCTAAGGGTGGAGGCGGACATCGGTGCTGGCTTTTCCACAGCCCCAAGTTACTTTCTCCTCTCAGTGCTGGGTGTTGATCCTAAGCCTAAGCCGTGGTGTTAAGTCCATGCCCTGTGCTGTTTGTTTTGTTGATGGCTGTAGCATTGCTATTTAGCTCTGTGCAAAGCAGCACCTTGTTCTGGAGGCCTCAGGCCCATTCCCAGGCAGGCATGGGTTATGTCAGGCCCTTATTAAATATCAAGAGCTCTCCATCTGCCTCTGTCTTTCCTCTGAGCTGACCGCCAGACAGCCAAGGTCACGGCCACATATGCCCCACAGCTCCCAGAGCAGGAGGGGGAAGGAAGGTGGGAGCTGCTGTCTATGCCAAACCAGACACAAAAGAGTTGTTATTCAGGTTTCACTGCACACTGAGGGGCTCAAGCTGGAAGCCCCACCAAGTGCATTCCCAAGGTCAGGCTTCAACATCTTATTTTTGTCTGCATGCATTATTGTGGGGTCACAGATTCAATTCAGACATGAGGCTTACTCTGGGCTCAGAAATGCAGACCACCAGGGCATGGAGGTCACAGACAGTCACCTGTGCTCCAGCCCTACCCTGGAACTTGGCAATTGGTGCTCAGGTTACTAGAGATGAGGCTGATCAAGCCCCAGAGGACAGCCCTACCTCTGAATGCATCCGTCAACCTTCATGTCACTGAGACGCAATACCCAGCACCCTTGATTTACAGGAGGGGATGTGTAATTCAGCTCATGGTTCCACAGATTTAGTCCATGGTCAGCTAGAACCAAGGGAGGAGCTGTGTGTGAGGGAGCAGAGCAACTCAGCCCACGGTGGCTGGGAACAGAGAATAGGAACAGGACCAGAAAGGAGGGGTAGCACTGAGGACCTGAAGCCTCACTGTGTGCCTTACTAATCCTCATGATGGCTTCCAAGCTAATCAGATTGACACAGTGAAGCTAAACCACCACCCTGAAGGGGGTGGTCAAGAAGTGCTACAGATGACAGGTGTCCTCATACTTGGCTTTCCACTGTCAGGCCTATAACCCTGGATAAGTTACATTGCTTCTCTTTTTTTTCCAGGACTGATTTTAGCACTTCTGCTTTGGGTTTGGGGGAGAGTTGGATGATGCATGAACACAGGCCAGGCCCACAGTGAGCATGCAAAACCCACAAGCTCTCTTTCTCAGCACTGCTGTCGTTTGCTGATCCCATCACAGAGCTGGGCTATGGCGGCCCCAGCTGTGGCACCACAGAGGTAGGGTCTGCTTCTCTGGCAGCTCTGGGGCAGAGCCCAAGTGGGCTCCCCAGGTGCAGACTCACAATGAACTTGTGCCTCAGCACAGCAGCTCAGTGGGAGAAGACTAGCAGCCGCGACCCACATCTGGGGAAGCACAGGAGAGGGAAGGGGTGTGCCAGAAGAGTGCTTTCAGGCATGCCATGCCACCGGGGCCCGGAGGACCCTTGGAGCTGCAGGCAAAGCTGGCCTCTTTCTACCAGCTGCTGTGATGCGCACCTGCTTCCTGCAGGTGACCTCATCCAGGAGGTGCGCCGTGGACTGTGGGTGCCCAGAGCCTCGATTCTCAGCCCAGCCCCCAAGTGCCACCCCATAAACAGAGAAAGGCAACAAAGAAAGGAGGTGACATTAGAAGATGACCGATAAGTGAGGCACAACTTGCTTTTTGAAAGTTTTCAGTTCAAGATATTTCCCTTGGTTCCAGAGTTCTAATGTCATGGTCTTCTACTAAAAGGATTCAAAAGACATTATTTGCGTGGAAACTCACACAAGCGATGTGTCTGCTGTGCCACGGATAAAAAGGATGATGACGGCTGCGTCACATGCATGTGACACTCTTTATGCCGTTAAACTGAAGCTCAACACTGGCAGTTCTTAAACACTGCTGTCCCCTGAAAATGCATCACGTCTTATAAGAGATGAATATTTTAGGGTGACAACTCTGGAAGTGCCTGATGATGCTACTCCACAGCATCACAGTTTGGGGCCAAACTTCCTGCACCATAGTGGACTCAGGAAGCCCTCTTTGAGTGATCAGTAAGGGTAAGGTAAGAGAATAAACTCTAATCTTCCCCACCAAACATAACTATGATTTGATGATAATGTCTGCAGCGACATCTCTTAGAAGTATTTTCTCTTGGAATTATCCGCAGAAGAACTTAAGCATGGCTCTGCTGACTGTTTAGAAAGGAAGTATGGATAGAAAACTTGTCTCTCCTTAAAAACATTCCAGCTCCTGAGTTTTGGCCGGCAGCATGATTGCTTCTTGGGTTGAGCCGAATTCAGATCATGGTCGGGGCAAAGAGCCTTGGAGAGTGAAGGGTGAGATGCAAATGGGGAGATTGCATGCTCCAAGCAGAAAGGGATAGAAAAGTGCCTGTTGTCTGAGCTGAGCAACACAGTACACTCCCTCAGAGCCATTCTACTTCCCAGGAAGAGGATGCAGTGTGGAGAAGCCGCCTCCTGGTTGCACAGGAGGATGGCCTGGAGCCAGGTGCCTGTCCACTCTCCTGACTGGGCATGTGCCCTGGCTGAGTGATTCAGAAGTTTACCAGGCTGGCTCAGCACATGCAAGTCCCACCAGCGATGTCTGCCTGCAAGTAAGTACGAAAGAGAGGAGAGATCTATTCTGATGGACTTACCCAGAATTGTACAGTCAAGAGATTAAGAAAGAGCTGTTAGCAAACAATAGCAAGTGCACCACAACCAACACTAGTAGCAAGAATGATAATACAGCAAAAGTAGTCCATGCTTAATCCCTCCTCTCTCCCACCTCACGCTGATCTCTGGACTTGGCATTCTGATCACAGCTGTGGCCTTCTCTGAGGGTCTCACCATTGCTCCATGGCCCGTGCATGGCCATGGCGGTCGTCCCTGCCTTTTCTTCCTGTGCCTGCTCATAGCAAGTGCAGACTGAGCCAGGACTGTTCTGCGCTCCTTGCTGCTCTATCTGGCTGATGTGTCCACCATGTCCACGAGGTTCTAGTGTTGCTCATAGGGAATTGGAGAAAGCGAATTCTTGCCTTGCTTAGCAAGTTTTTGTACCTGTGACAGCTGCGTCCTGTGGTAGGTTGGGGAACCTCTGGCTAACGCAGAAGGCTTAAGTAACTAAGCAGCTGTCACCTTGTCTTCGTGGTGTCCACACTGCCATCAGGACCAATCATGCCCTTGCATTGTCTGGCCCTGGGATGTGTATCTTTTTTAACCCTATTTTTCAGATGAGCAGACTGATAGAAAAAAAAAATAGTCCAAGCAATGCAGTCTGGTTGACCAGGATTAAGTCAAGCCTAGAGATAAAGGGCGTGGCTGTGGTGTGTTACCCACTGCCACGAGTATCAGTGCCTGTCCTTACAGGTGCTTACTAAATGGCTTTTCAAATTTGCAGAAGTGTAAGCTTCCCTGTATTCAGGAGAAATGTGAAGAAAAAAACATAAAAGATCTTGTCCCATCGGGCAGGGCATATTTACCTGATTCCTAATGAGTTTACTGAGTCTTGTTTTCTGGCAAACTAATCCCTAACCTTTTGCAAACAACACACTCAGTGACACAGTGTCATACCTGAGTGCTAAAATCAAACATTATAATTAAAATTTTCTCAGGAGGGGGTCCTTACTGCCAACTGGAAGTCCCCATGGTTATTAGGGACAAAGCATAAAAGTAGGGGGTTGGAGGGATCTCCCTTAGCTCTTTTTTATTGATAGCACTGGAATATAATTGAAACATCCTTCAAAGAAAGCCATACCAGCCGCCCCTTCAGCCTTGATAGAGCTTTTTAATCAGCGGACATTGTTGTCTCACAATGAATGCAGACAGCATGTGAAATATTTTGTGGATGGAGTGCTTTGCTCCTGACCCTATCCAAAGACCACATTCACGGGAGTTGAAAGGCGTGTGCTACGAGTCGTCCGGGCTGGAAGCTCTGAGGATGGACGCAGATGCTCTGGGCTGTGAGCATCTATCTGAAGGCGAGCCTGTGCCACTTGGAAAGTGAGACTCCAGTGGCTGCAGCTTGGAGGGAAGACTGTGGCTCCTTCCGGACGGATGCGGCAGGGAAGCTGGTTGTTGCGCATGTGCAGGGATCCACCGGCTTTCTTTGGGCGTGGCTTATCCCAGCTCGCTGGTCTTGGAGGTGTTCATAGTGGGCTAGGGATGCTTCCCTCCAGGAGTGCCTGGTTGCTCCTCTGTCACAGAGTGTGGGACGCGTTTCGCCACACTCAAGTGAATCAAGGGCTCTGAGAAGTCACATGAAATACTCTGCAAGATTGTAATCATGTTCTTTTCTGCATTTTCATTTCTTGGGTACTCCTGGGGCTCTGATTTGAGATGAACTGCCAGCCCCATAAGAGAAGGCTGTACTAGGGGTCTGGGGAGGTCAGGAGAGATGACACTTCCTGCTTCCCACACTCCATAAGCACTAGCGCTTGGTGGTTCCCCTGGGCTCAGCCCATGGCACCAACAGCCAGTAACAGAGCTCCTACCTTTCTCTTGCTGAGATTTTGCATAAACTTATATGACATGAATGATTTTAAATAACAAAACATAGATGATGCAAGCTTGCTAAAGTATAAGTTGAGAAAGTTTCGGGCATAGACATAAATTACTAGAATAGATAGGAAACTAAATCCTGTAGGCATTTGATATAGTTTCTTGGGAATTCCCAGGAGAGGGAAAGGTCTTACAAGCACAGCGACTGGGCCAGAAGGACGTCGGGTTGGCAGGAATCCGTGAAATCCCCCTTCAAGTACACACTTAGAATGTGCAGTTCGTTCTGATAATATCAAAAAGGCTTAACAATACTTTTTCCAAATAAAAATCCAATATCTTATTGCAAATGAATTAGAAGGGAGAAACTATCATCTAGCAGCCTAGCACCAAGATGAATAGGTTATCTACTATCTCTTCTCTGTGTAAAACACAACTGCTTTTGTAAGAAGTATATACATTGCACATATGACTGAGTTCTGATTCTCTTTCATTTTCTCCTCCTGTTTTTGTTTGTTTTGGTACAACAATGTGACTAGAAACATCTAATTCCAATCCTTGGTTCTGCTTCTTGTCTGATATTTTTCAACTTGACGAATCATGGTTTAACTTACCATTGTTCTCCTACTGGACAGTTAATTTTCATACTTTTATATTTTTAATATTCTGCATAGCTGGATAAGAACACCTCTGTGCATGAAAGGTTTTCACTGCAGTGCAATGATGGCAAGCCCCAGTGTGGCTTCCTGGGCCTCAGAGGTGTAGAGACACTCCCATGCAGGGCACAAATGTGACTTACTCCGTGCAGTGCATTTCACCCCATCCAACTTGGCCATTCCTGTTAAATTTCAGTCTTTAGAGCATAAAGTCTTTCACCTGAATAAAGATACATAAGTAATGAGTTGGATCAAAACTCAGAATCAGAGCTACATGCTTCAAATTTTCCAGCTGAAAGCCCCTATTTTCTGGAGGGAGCCAGGAATTAGGTTGCTGAGATGTGCTGTGGCAACGGAGCCTTGCAGCAGCTCTGCTCGGGCCTCCTCTGCACAAAGCACATGAGCACCTTTCTTAGCTCAGGCCCAGCCATTGTCCTTTTCCAGGGTGCCATAGAGGATCTGAGAAGGACTTTATGGTGCAAGACCTGAGCTCCCTTTCTACCCTCATACAGTTCACCCACACATACCATGCACTCATCTCACCCTAGCTTAACCCACCCAGGCATGGACGAAAGTGTGGATAGTGATGCTACTTCACATGGGACACCCTGGGCAGATGAGCATCGGAGGAAATCAAGACAGCCAGGGCCACATGGCTCATGTCAGCATTCCACTGACCCCTCACAGATTTTTCATGTAAGTGTCATATTCATTATATAAACCAAGGAGGCAGGGCTGGTGAGCTGTGTGATTTGTATAAAGTCCTAGTGTCACCATCCTGGCTGTTTTGTAGCTATTTTCTCTGCCCTGGGGTGGGGCACTGGGGTGAGAGCCAAGTATCAAAGTTTCTCATTGCTCAGCCATGGGAGAAAGAATCTCAGTGTGGTCCTGGGACCCAAGTAGAGATCTTCTGGGCTCTTTGCTTTCTTGGTCTCTAACCTGGTATCATCCTGCTGTCCATGGCTCTATATGACCATGCAGAGTGAAGACAAGATGCAGCAAGGAAGAAGGGCTACAGCTGGTGTGCTGTGTGCCTTTGCCCAGTTCTACCTTGTCCCTTATATGGTTTGACTTAAAGCTCAGTTACATTCCTCTTTCCTGATATGACAAATTCTAATTCTTGGATCTCCATTACCTACACTGAAGAAAATCCTGGTGATCACAGCATTTATCCAGGTCCATCTAAATATAAATAAATAAATATATATATATATATATATATATATATATATATATATATGTATGTATGTATGTATGTATATGTATATGTATATATTTCATTCTATACCAAAGAAGAAGGAAAGATGTGAAATAAACAGAGAGGAAATTTTTTCTTCTTTTATTTATCATCCATCATGTCCAGATTTCTTTGGGTCTCCAAAGGGATGCCCTAGGTAAGCCTGAAATGCATGCCTGCATTTTCCAAGGCATGTCCTTTCTAAATCACCTTATTTTGATGTAACTGCAAAAGGCAGCACTATTTTGGGTTCTTGCTATGATAAAACTAAAGCTGTAAGCTAGGGACGCTATGAGAGATTGCACCAAAATGTCAACAGATGGCTTGCTAATCATGTTAAAAAATACTCGTTTCTTTTCAAAAATGGCATTTCCCCCCAGTAAGTAGATCAGAAAGCAATGTTTATGATATAAAACATATTAGTCACAACGCCATTTAATTATCTTACTTTATCATCAAGGTCATAATGATAATTGTTTCTAAAAATTACCACTTCTTTCCTTGGCAAGATGCTTACCTAAAATGCATGGGAAGATGCATAGAATCACCACACTTGAAAGGGTGTGTGTAAAGGTACAGGGGACAAGAACAAGCCACAGGGAATGCCCCTGCAGTACAAAGGGGATTCGCTATGAGCATTTTGATGATGACCAAACTATTTGTTGGTCCAGTTTTCCTAAACTAATGGCTCTGTTTTTCTCCATCAGAGAGGAAACATTGGGCTCTCACGAGTGTCTGATCTTTCTGTACCATTGGTACAGAAAGTCATACCTTGTATGACTGCCCTCTTTACTAGAATACACTTTCTGTGTATTCTAGTAAAGAGGGCAGTCATACAAGGCTGCTGGTTGACAAGCCCCTTGGAGTTTACACCACAAGCAGAAGTCTTCTCCTCTGGCTCCCAAATCCTACTTCTCTGGCTCCATTGCCTCTTAGTGTTGCTGATCCTTCTTTAGCCTGTGTCATGGGACCTCCCTGACCCCAATGCTAGCTTTAATCACCCATCTTGGGACATCTTGCTGTTTCCTTTGAAGGGTGGACCCTCCTGTTTGTTACTAGGTCTGATGCTTTAGGACATGAGACAACCTCGGAGCCTCTAGTCAGCTATGAGAAGGATCAGAATCCCAGAGAAGGGACAACAAACACCCCTGTGCCACACAATACATGTGGGACCGCATTCTCTCTACCTTGACCACTCTGTCACCAGTAGGAAACCCAGCGGTGACCCCAGGTCAGGCCAGCCTGGTCTCCGCTCTTAAAACAATGACAAGGAGAGGTTTGAGTGACTCAGCATGTGCATGTTGGGTTCCTTGGTTTTGAAAGAAACTATAAAGTTACATGAGACATCAACATATAGATTTAGAGTAAAAACACATCTTCACAAATTGTAAGTTTTTAAAAGTTGACGTATATCCAGACAAACAATTTTTTAAATAATTTTACTACCTGAAACACTTCAGAAGTCCCTGAATGTGGCTGCATGCATATATAGCAAAATTTGTGAATATTTCTCTAGAGAGATTATAATTCATGCCTTATTTATTTTATTCATTATAGTTTGAGGGAAGAAAAGCTTTCTTGAACTTCACAACTCATCATGGTAACATAATGGAAATTATACAGATTTTTAAGATGTGACCAAGCATGGAAACAATTGTCAGATTTCTTAACAGACGAGCTATTTAAATGTATCTGCTGATTATAAGGGTTTTTGTCTTGTTGATGGAATTCCATTTTTTTTTAAAAAAACGACCCTGTATTTGTACTTGAATATGTTGTATGAGCTAATATACTCCTGACAGAAAAGAACTTCCACTTTTACTAGGCATCAGTGAGAATAATTATTTCTTACAATATTATGCAGCTGAGAAGTGGAAGAAATCTGTACAAATTACTTTGAATGCTTATTTCTCCCCCTTAACTCACCTAGCTCAACACTGGGTATCAAGGATGCATTTATTTTCTAGCACAGACTCTGACCCTGACTTTCCCCATCACAGCTCCAAGCAAGTTAGTATGGTGGGTATTGGAGGGTTTCAGAAGCCCTCCCATGGATACATCAAGGGCAGAGCAATATTTAGCCATCCGTGGAAATAACTGTGGATATGAGCCCAGAGTAATGATCTCACACTCACCTACTTCGCTGGGTCTTCCACACACTCTGCATCCCCTAAGGTTACTTAGGACAAGGGCCAGAGTGAGTATAAAAGGCCACAGCACAGAGAGTTGGCCTTCCAACTCACCTCTGTGGGTGATGGCTGTGTCTTGCTAGAGTTGACATGCTGAAGACCCGATCCCTTGACCACAACTCTAGGGTCCTGCTGGGTCTGAGAGAGCACCTAGAAGTGGCAAGCTGTGTCTCAGATTTCATTACCTCTGGGAGACATAGGCCTTTGCCAGGATTCTCCACTCCCAGTGGACTGGCTACGAAAGGAGGACTGAGGCAAGCAGATCTCCTGCCAAGGCCTATGGAACTAGATTTATGCACTGGCTGCCAAGAAGCTGTAGGGATTAGAGATAAGTCATGTTTACTCAGAATTGGAGAACTGCTGGGACATGTGTTGGAGACACTAGTGGACCCTGATCAAGAAGGAAAGAAAAGAACTGAAAAACTAAGGTGTGTCTTAAAAGGAGAGCCCCAGGGCTTGAGCAAGAGGCCCCAGGAATGCAGGGTTTCCCACAACTGACTTGAGGTCAGCACTCTGAGGCCCATACAGACTTTTTCTGAATCTCCAAGAGACCAACTTGACCCTCAGTGAAGCTATGCGGGGCAGTGCTAGGAACAGTGTCCCCCTCAACTGTGGACTCAATGCCAAGGTTGCTCACTGTTTTCTTGCCTCCACATGGTATCTACTGTCTCCACTTGCTTGTCACTTGGAAAAATATATATGTATTTTTAAGCAAGCTACAGGAAAAGGCCTAAATTTAACTATAAGGCTCTGAGCATTTATTATAGCCACTCTTAGCTGCTGTTGACCCCCTCTTCTTGGCCTATTTTGAGTTGATGAAATGGCTCAGGGAGTCAAGCGTAGAGACACAAGAACCTGCTCTTCTCTAAATTGGATTGGATGACACATCCTCACTACCTCCACTTTTCCTCTTGTCATGTTCTGTTCCTTCTCTTCCCCTCCTCCTTCTCTTCCTATCCTCACCCAAATCCTTTCCTTATCTCCAAGATGCCTGCTTCTTTTTCCTACTATCTCTCATTTATTTCTACTCTTTAATCTGTCCATGAGGTGGATTTCCCCTAAAACAAAGCATGCTCTGTGCCTGACTGGTCGTACCTTTTGATCTCAAGACCTAGCCATGTGCCTGCAGATGACTCAGATTCTTCATTGTGGCTGATGTGAAGTAACACAGTGAGTGCGGGATGCAGCCGCGGGGGGATGGGAAGGTCAATTCACATCACTGATCGCTGGCCCTTCAATAGTTTAATGTGGAGGGGAGAGACCTATGCTCTGGGCTGCAGAAAGTGAGCACGAGCCAAAACTCTATCACTAGTGTTTTCTTCAGCTGTGTTCTGGTAGCACACAGGTACATCTACTAAACTTTCTGTCGGCTCTTGTTTTATTTTCCAGAATGTTCCAAGAGTTGCTAGAATCCCCAAGCCTACCAGCTACTGCTAGATTGCCCAAACAGTTTGCTGTCCATGTGTGACCATCAGATTGCCAAATGAACGTGGGCCTGGTGGGGCTGTAGGTGGGTTTGGAGTTTTCCCCATCCCGCAGATATTTAGCAGCCAAGTAACAATGGAGACAATTAATTCTTTTTTTTTTTTTTTTTTTTGGACTGATACTGCTTTGGTTTTAATTTAATAAAATAAATATACTTTAAAAAATAAAGCAAACTAAGCATAGCTTCCAAAACCCCACAGACTGTCAGCTTAAACCAATCTGAAAGCTATGCCTTTTAACACAGACATTGGACATGAAAAAGACCTTGTGGGTCACGAAGCTAACCCCCTGCCAATATCAGAGAGGCACTGGGCTGCTCTGTGGGGTGCGATTGTCTCAAATTCTCTTCCATCCCAATCAGGGGAGGGTTGGGCAGAGTCTGCCTTCAGTTAGTCACGCCCTGTGGGGTGAGACGCAGCCCTCACGAGCCTTTGCAGCCACGCTCTCCAGCGCAGCCTCAACTCACAGCCCTCGCTGATCAAAAGGAAGCGCAACCATTGTCCCCATCCCTACCTAACTCTGGGCTCTGGCCAAGACCCTAGGCATAGGCTTGGCATCTTAGGCTGTGCCTTGGGATGCTTAAGTATCTCGGAGCCAGCCCAGGGCAGGTCCCCCTTATTGCCGTGGGGCAGCCAGCATTGTCCATCTCTGTTGTTAATCACATTCACCCTTGTGCTCGTCCATCTGGCAGGGGCATCGTCATCCCATCATCCTAACATTCTCTGCGCCAGCCACTTCTCTACCCAGCAAGAAGTCAACCTTCACGGGCGACCTTGGAGATTATGTGTCGCCTGGGAGTTGGTTTTCATTCTTTGATTTTGCTTATATTTTCCATAAAGAAGAGGATGAGAAATCTCATCCTGATTTTATAGATTTTTTGAAAGAAAAGGATTTCTCTAGGTTGATTTTAGGGACACTTAAAGATCATATTGATCACAGGGAATCTGTGCCTGTACTGATGTGACTTGCTTCTTTTTTTCCAAATTCCCCTCCCCTCTCTTCCACAGGCTCTTCTCTCTCCCTGGAAGACACAGCTCAGCATCTCTTTGTCCAGTGCGTTGCTGAAGTTTAACACCCTTTGAGAATATTTTTGTCAGAACCTACTGCTTGCTGCTCTGCTGATCTGATTACTTAGAACAAGCAATCTGTCACTCTATTGTTCCTTTCCAATTGTTGGACTTTGGTGGCAGTTATAGAGGAAAAAAAAAATACTATTTTCAGCTTTTTAAAAAGGGAGGCGGAGTAACAATACCAAAGGTCATCCCAGAAGCATCTATAGGTTTTCTGAGGACCGGACAACTAGGTGATGTGTTTGAAGAGTCCCCAGTGCACTCAAAAGTTCCAGGAGTCCTCTGTCACCTAACAAACATTCTTTGCAAATGCAAGCGTGTATTTTGGCCACTATAGAAGTACCAGGTTTTCTCACAAGTTCTCTGCCAATGCCCATATCCTCCTCCTACCCAAACCCAGCAGCATCCTGGGGCTGTTTATGGGGGATGATCTGTTTCATTCTATCAATTAAAAACAGGTTTTTGCTTATTCTAGTCCTGCTTGATTTCAGCTGTTGTCATCTTGCAAACATTGTAAATTACAAAATTCATTATGGGTACAGACATATACTTCCTCAGAACCACAAAGGGGGCTCTTGATCCAGAAAGATGCTGTTCGTTTTTCATTTCTGGAATTAAAAGTAGTTTTAAAAGTTAGCAAAGTGTAAGAATCAAATCTAATCCAATAACAAAGGAACCCTTTTAATATTAGAAGAACAACATAGAACAATAGCAACAAAATGATACAAAAAATGAAGCAACTAAAAGTTCAGTATGAAAATTCAGCCCTCGAACTTGTCAAGGTTGGAGTTTTCCACAAAGATGAGATACAGGAGTATTTTCCAGCATGGAGCCTGTATTCATCTTCTAGGGCTGTGATAACAAATTAGCACAGGCTGGTAACTCAAATAGTAGGAACATTTTCTCACAATGTTAGAGGGATATAGGAGCTCAAGCTGAAGGTGCTGGCAGCACTGGTTTTCTCTAGAGCTCTACTGGGCTGGCTTGAGGCCATCTCCTGGCTACTTTTTTTTTTTCCGGTCCTCACTCTGTGTACACATCAAGCTCTGGTTTTCTCCATGTGTCCAAGTTTCTTCTCCTTACAGGGCCCTATTAATACAAGGTGAGGGTTAGCACAACAAGTCATGTAACTTCAGATACCTCCCCCAAGGTTCTCTCTCTGGACAGAATCCTGTGTGAAGTACTGAACGTTGAATATTTTGAGGTTTGACCTTTTGCAGGGTTAGCAAAATGAACCAATGCTTAAAGCAAAACATGCAGGTCTGATCATGG
Organism: Ctenomys sociabilis; assembly: GCA_004027165.1. Taxonomy (NCBI): domain Eukaryota; kingdom Metazoa; phylum Chordata; class Mammalia; order Rodentia; family Ctenomyidae; genus Ctenomys; species Ctenomys sociabilis. The sequence goes on along the minus strand of PVKA01018587.1, from coordinate 18,393 downwards.
ATTTGGAGGGCCACAAGGACAGGGTTCAAGTCCCTGTTCCCAACCTTATTTGGAAAAATGATACATTCTTTTTGGAGCCTTGTTCATCTCATTTATAAAGAAAGAATCACAGCTGGACTTTTAAGGTGCTACTTGGCTTAGTGAAAACGTTTTCATTCCATGCAAAACATCCAGCAGTTTTAGACAGGCAGTGGCCACTTAGAAAGGCTCTTCTCAAAGTTTTTCTCTAATGGAAATTTGACAGCATGCATAGAAGAAGATAAAAAGGGAATCTACAAAAATGTAGAGCTTGACACACAAAGGAAAAAGATCTCCTAGGAGCTGGCAATTTTCTTGAACTTGGAGTATAAATCATGCATATCTATAACTTACATATGATGAGCATGAAGCAGTTTCATGGCAAAATTCCAGGATGCTGAAGCCAGGGCCACACCAAAATATGCTGGAATCCATGGATCCCTTGCATGAGAATGGGTTTTCCTGCTACATTTAACAGAGATTTTTACTTCTTTTCATTGTCTGATTTTATGATGGACCTCACATCCGTGGCACAGCCTGGCACCGGGAGATGGGCAGGATCCTGGTGTTTCTCGGAAAGGGAGCTTTTCTAGGTTTTAGGCTTTGGAACAGGAGGATTGGGAGGAAGAATCCTGCCTTTAGCTGATGCTGTCTGTGTGAAGACTGACGTAGGATGCGCAGCCATAGAGGGTGCAGAACGGCTGTGGCCACTCTAGGGATCCAAGTCCCAACTTGAGGATCCCCAGGGAGAACTGTACTGGATGTGTGCCGGAGTGGGACCCCGAAGGAAGTGAGCAAGTGACACAGACTTGGGCCCGATTCCCAGCACACAGAGGCATTTTCCTCAGTCCACAGTGAGAAAACACTTGCTCCCCTACCACACCCTTTTCATCGGTGGTTTGCCTCATGAACTGCTTTGTTTAATTCCTTTTTCCTTGAACCTTGTGTGTTCTTAACCTGTGTGAACCTAACCATCTCCATACAGATCTGTCCTTTGTTCTCCTAAGTTTTCATTGTGGAATTCCTGATCTCCTTTAGTGATGAGATAGAAAGAGGTACTTTCTGTACAACCATGGATGGTGTGCCAATATCTTGGCTGTCAGTGAAGCACATATAGCACCATGGTCCTGTGAGATGACATCACTCACTTGGTGACATCAGAGCCAGTGTAAGCTGTTTCTCCAACAGTGAAGTGACCTAATGCTGCATCTGTCAGATGGAATTTCTCCATCAACAAGGGTTGCCTGTGCTTCCTTTAGTTTTACAATGTCCCTGAACTGTACTCCTTTGATCCTTTCATGGAACCAGCAAGGCAGAGACTTCCTGATGCAGAAGAGACACCTGGGACATAGCACAGAAGAAGGCATGCATGGAAGTCCGAAAGCCTCCTTAGACATAGACGGCTGGTGCCTGGCTCCTGTCACCTTAGCTCTGCACCTGAGAAACAGCTGTTTGACAAGACTGGTGACCTATGGAGTACTCCCCCAGTGAGACGTCACCATGAGAAATGGACCTTAAGCTCTCTACTTCCAATTGATCAGATAACTGTAGGCTGCATAAAACTCAAGGGAGCTGTATCAGCACCCCAAGCCAAGCTCAGATGTCATGACAGCAATCAGGTCAGCTGTCTGGCAAGGCGGCCAAACAGAGGGAGGAGGGAGGTGAGCTGGTCCCATGTGATCGCCCTGCCCGGGACAGGAATGCAAAGAGCAAAACAAGAAGAGGTCCTCACTGTTCCTCACAGTGGAACCCAGTGAGCCCAGAGAACAAGAAGGGGCATGCAGGCCAGGCTGATGGGGCTGGTGGGGGTGAGCTTTCCACCTAGAACAGAGTTGTAATTACCTGCTGGCTCGGGCTGCGTGCAGTGTGCACTCAGGTCAGATCACCTGTTTGGAACTTGAGCTTAGCAACCTCCATCCAGAGCAGAGCATGTGCTGGGATTTGTTATCTGGGCGGGACATCTGTGGGGGCCATGCTCCAGGCTCAGGCACTGGCAGGACCCTGAGGCAGCCCAGACATTCAGCTCAGCCCTCCGTCTGCTTGGAATAGCCTGCAGCCCACAGCCAGGCCACGGCCACCTGGGAAGCCATATGTTAGGGTGTGTGAGAATATTCCTGGGGCAAGATGGGACTTGTGTATTTATTTTATAGCCAAATAACAGTGGTGGGAGGTAGGAGTGTTTCCACTGGAAGTCACTCTGGTGATGAGGAAACTGGGGATGCCCTTCTGATGGACAAGACTTGGAAGCCCAGATGACCTAAGTGCCTTAGTAAAGTTCTGAGCTCTCTGCATGGCTCAGTGAATTCCTAGTCAATTCAGTGAGTGCTTTCTTTTTGGATCAGACTCACAAGGTGCTCAGAGGCTACTAGGACCACTCTGTCCTCTTATAGAACCCAAAGGGGGTCATTTGAAATCCTGAGTGAAGTTTTAAGCTGTTTCCACTCATGTAGCCATCCCAGTGGAAGTGCATATGTGCAACCCAAAGAGAGCTGGAGCTTGCAGTGGCATTTGCCTTTTGTTTGCTTGTTTTGGCCTTGTTTGTCCACTCAGGTTTCTGAACACTGACCCTACTGTAGCAGAAAGTTGGTAGACCCTTATACCTCAGCTTAATGATGCCCCCACAAAGTGATGTGTTCAGATTAGCCCAACATGTTCTCTCCCATGAAAATTTTGCTCTTCGTGCACTTAAGGTGAATACAGCATACATAGCCAAACTCCTAGGTGTGCACAGCGAACTCTGTCCCTCAGCAGAATGTCACCAAAAAGTTCTTTATGTCTTGGGGAAAATTAGGACCCATTTTTCTGTTGTTTGCTCATATGCTTTGCAGTTCAATCATGAGCTGCTGTGTGGGTCTCCTGTACATACTGCTTGCACTCTGATTCTGTTCTGATGGGTACACACTGATTTTGTTTTGTGCATGAAACCAGCAACCTTTGAAGCCACCCAGAAGCTAAATGACCTCTGAGGATCATTCCTTTAAGGGTGTATGTCAGGGACTCCTAGAGTAATTGAGTGTCTGTAGCTAAAATTGCAGTAGTCACAAATTCTCCCACAAAGTTCAGAGTTCAGATTGCCCAAATTGGGAAGCCTTGTGTCAAATACTCTGCAATTCTCCTTCCATTTCTGGTTTCTGTGATTTTTCCCTGATATATGTTGGAACAGAGGTAGAAGCCACAATAGCCCTTTAAGGTAACAAGGAAGAAGTCAATGTCTATGTCAAGTTTGACCTGAAAATGAATTCTGCCATCCAGAAATAAATGGGTAAAGAAAATATGGTGTTTACACCCAGTGGAGCACTACTCCGCTATAAGGAAAGATAAACTTTTTGTAGGAAAGTAAATGCACCTTGAGATCAGAATGGTGAGTAAAATAAATCAGAATCACAAGCTCAAGTATCACAGGGTAAAAATGAAGAGGAAAATTCATGATCGTGAGCAGGAGGATGGGAGGCAGCTCTTTTGAAAAAGGGAGGGGTCAAGAGATGGGAAGGGGGGGAGAGCGGGAGACAGGGACAGTGGAAGAGTTGAGGAGATGGGGTTCACAATATCAACAAAAGGAAAGGGAGGAACAGGGATGTAGCCAAGAGAGGGAGGCGGGAGGGAAGGAAAAGAGGGCTTAAAAGAAGGAATCAGGACACGTTATATATGTACACCTTGTCCTCAGGATGATTCTGAACAGAGTGTGAGGTAAACATGTGCTAAGAAAAAGTTTGTAGTGTTGACCACTGCAAGATGAATCAGTAAATAAATAAATAGGAACCCAGTTGTGTTACATCGAGGTGCCAACTGCCCACAAAGAATGTGATCATTGTCTCCTACAAACAGGTGCTGATGAAACATGAAAATTGGAAATTCAAAAGGGCTAGGGGTATAGTTCAGTGTGAAGAACTTGTTTCCAATGCTCAGTGCATAAATAAATAAATACATTCATAAACACATATGTTATACACACATACACACATACCCTATGTGGTTGGGATTATTAAATAACTCTAGGAAAGATAAGGAAAAGCGTCAAACTCCTATGGTAGGGGATCCATTACCCATCTTCCAGTTTGGGGGCATTCCTGCATTCACAAAAGATGAACGATCTTAATATCCATTGACTGTTTAAATTTTCAAACTTTGATTGTGATAGAAAACATCTTATAGCCTATCCCTCTTGAAACACCCCAAATACACTCGCCTTTTGGTTTTCCCATTCTCCACGGAGCTCTGGAAATTCGCTTCTATAAATGCCTTTAACTGCGTTGGATGTTCTGAATCCATTCAAATGGTCCCTTCACCTGGGCATTTAGATTGGGGGAAAAGCCAGAACTCGCTTGGTACTGTGTCGGGTGAACGAGGAGGATGAGGCACTTGGCGATGCTTTCCCAAGCTGCCTTTCAGTAGGATGGCACCAGGAGCAATGCCCACCTTACGTTTCATGGCAGGTGGTGAAGAAGCTCATGAAAGAGGACTTCCAGAGCTGCTTCCGAGAGTGGCGACAATGATAGAATAAGTGGCCTTTGTTCTTTTTTTTTTTTTGGAGGGAGAGTAAAAGCAATCTGTAAGTTGTAATAAATTTATAAATTTTAAACATTCACTGTATATTTGGATCACTCCTGGTATGCAAAACAGGGATATCTGACAGAAAATTAATGTGAGCTACCTACAATCATAAATCTTCCAGTTGTCACATTAAGAAGAGTTAAATGAAAACATAAGCCAAAAGAATTTCTTTTAATGCTACATTTTATTTAACTCAGTATACCACAAATGTTATGATTGTGAAAAGCAAAGAACACATCATGTTAAAGATACATTTTACACTGTTTTTCCCCACGATGTCTGTGAAAGCTGGTGTGCATTTTACGCACACATACCAGTGCTTACCAACACAGCCCCACTCCGAGGTCTTAATGCTTGTGTCTACTACCACAGGGGGAGAGCATACATTTAGAATGTTATAGAAAGCCCACTTGTAAAGCAAACCACCAGCCTCCTATACAAATTGGTCAGAGATCCTGGGCCTGCCCCCAGGGATCTCAACTGCACACTGAGCCCTGCTTCAGGGAGGCTATGCCATCTGGAGGCAAAGGCATTAGTGGTCCAGTGTCAGGGGTCCTTTCTTTTCCCCTGGCTGGCATGGTGTCTTCTTGCTGTAAGTTTCAAGGATTGAAAAAGCATCTGCCTGTGATCACGGAGGAAATTCCAGAGGCCTTGTTTGGGAGAATAGCCGCCACCTGCCAGGCTTGATGTGTGGATGCTTTCCTGTGTGAACAGCGGCTTGGCCTCCAGGGCTCTTGTTATCTGATATAGGAAGACGGGTCTGCTTAGTCAGTTGTTGGACAGAAAGCATCCGCAGAGCTTGCCTGGGTCTGTGGGAAGAAGGCAGGGTGCGCCAGGGCTGGGCCTGTCCCCTGACTCAGGCCTGAGCCAGGCCACGCCTGCGGGCACTCTTGGAGATAAGAGCCCAGCTCGGACCTGCTCTCAGGGTTCACACTCCCTGGCCCAAGGTACTTCTTGCACAGGAGGAGGTGCCAGCCCATCTGGCCTGGTGGCATGTCAGCACTGGCGGTGAGTCGCCTCACCGGGAATTTCCCCGCAGTCTTGAGCTGGCCAGAGTGCTCCGCGGCACCTACTGTTGTGATAGATTCAGCCTGAGGGTGTTGGAGTCTAGGAGACAGGGGAAAGGGCCTCTTTGGTGGGGGTAATGAGAGCTCGGGTGGCATCCTCTGGTTTTTAATGAGGAAGAAACAAGATGGGGCACTTACCCAGAAAAACAAACTGATAGAAGAACAATAAGCAGCAGAGACAGGGAGAGGGAAGGGACAGAGACAGAGGTCCAGGAGTGAGATGTGCCCTGGCATCTGTGCCTTCCAAATTTACATTTGCTCAGAAGTCTCACAGCGCAGTGCCAGAAAGTAAGCAAAACTGTACTGGGAAAAATCAAAGTACATTTGACCAAGTCCACTTCTCAAAACTCCTGCACTTTTCTCTTTGGGAGCAAATCCCCCAGATCTGCCGCCCCATTTTTTCTCTCTTGCTCGCTTAGTGTGCTGTTGGAACCAATCTGACAATAGGATATTTCTTGAATGAGTGCTGACCTACTTTGGAAATGTGTGTTCCTCCTCTTGCCTTAGTCTAAGGGGAGCTTCTGTGCCCACCCCAGCCACTTCTGTCCAGGCCACTGTGAATTCTGCAGGGATCTGCAAATCCCTCCCACGAAAGGCTTATGTGGTACCCTATACCCAAGCCTCCCCTTTGTCTCTTCGAGATACCCTCCCCTGCTTTCTCTTTGTGTTATGCACCTTTTCCACTTATAGCAGTCTATGGTAATGTTATTGGTAGAGAGCAGCTGCCACCTTTATCACGGAGGATAAGGACGCGGGCCACTTTTGTTCTTTGTAACTAGCAACCAACTGGGCAATCGCAATGCTTGTTGAAGAGCTGGGCCACGCCCTCTGTGCTCTTGGTCTTTCTCAAGACCAAATGTCCCTTCAACCTGCACCTGTGTACTTGTCCCAGCTTTGTTGATGGATGCCTTAGCTGCTCCCAATGGATGGGCCTAGGCACAGTCTTCCATATCATGGTGACGCCTCGAAGCAGAAGCTTCCTGCTCAGAAACAGGGCAAGTGCTGAATCATTCAGTTTATTCACTTTGCTGCAACCTTCTCTCCCTAGCAAATGTGGCTCTTGTGGTTCACAACACAAACTAAACACAGATGCCTGCTGCTGTTCTAGTGGCCCACCCTGCTCCCAGACCCCAGCACACCTATGCTCCCCTTATCCCCAGCCCATAGTGCAGTGGTTACTTATACGCTTAACATCTAAGCATCTGTGGCTCCTCAGGAACAGGCCCCTAAGACCCTGGAGTGGGGGCTTAGTGAGTCCTGCAGCAGTGATTCAATGTTGATACCCGAGAAATGAAAGGCCTTAGACTCTTGCCCCTGCTTGGAGCACCAGAATCAGAGCACAACACAAACTCTTTGCTCCTGCAGCATCTCTATCAGATCCATTCCTGCTGTCCACATTTGTGTGATGGGTCTAAACTTCCTGGGACATTTTACCAGGAATCTACATTTAGAGAGAATATTTTCTCAAGTCAAAACTCTGACATTTTCTGGGGATCTTTTCTCGCACCCTTTCTGGATAGTTGAAGAGGGACTTCATAGCATCTTTGGTGGGAAAATCCCTGCTAAAATTCTAACCTACTATAAAGTTTGAAAAAATAATAATTTTATTGTTATAAGTGCCACCCAGTAAGCTGAAAGAACCCCAGGATCTATGAAGCAGTCAAAGAGGAAGTCTTAATTTTTCCTCATTCCCCTTTTCATTTTGAGGCAGCAAAGCTCTTTTTCCTGCTGCTGAAAAATAGATATGGAATTAGAGAATTAATGGTATGGTGTGTTTCTTCCCTGCATCTAGATATTCCTCTTCCTTTTTCTTTAATAAACTCTGAGTCCTAACACTTTTTAGATGTAGAAATGTTTGAAAAGTCAAATTTGAAATAACAGTTGTGACTTAAGACAACATGAATTAATGAATTTTTTAAAGTTTAATTTGAAGCATTTATGTCTGAAATAAAGTTGAAGCCTTGGATTTTTTAATCTCTATATAAATATTCCCATAAATCCATTGTTTTGTTTCTCTACTCTGTTGGATTAAGGATACACATTCAAAGAAAACCTTTCCTTAGGCTTTGTCCCCAGACCTCCTTCCTTCAGAGCCTGGACAGTGGTTGGGTCCTCCTCAGCTGGACATTCAGGTGGGCAGGCTCTAAATGGCCTGCATGAAGCTCCTATCCTCTTACTCCATCTCAGTGAGGCTCTTTCTCTATGAAGTCCAGTTGGGACAACTCAATGAGGAGAACACAGCAGAGAACAATCTAGACTCAGCAGTGAAAGGTCCTCCAGGGCTCTTCCATGGGTAGTTCATTCTTTGAGAAGCCACTGTCATGCCCTAGCAATGACAGTGGCAGACATATCAACTAGTAATGATGTAGTTAAATTTAAATGTTGACAGGCAATAATTCTTCCAAGTTTAGGTGTCTTCTACATATCATTTGAAACACAGAGAAGAACTGAAGCCCCCAGCCATCAGCCAGCACCCACCAGCCAGCAGCCCCGTAAGTGAATCATATGGGAAATTGATCCTCCAGCCCCAACAAGCTCTCAACAGTCCATTATGACCTGAGTCCACTGGGCCAAAAGTGATCAGCCAGACTCCTGCAGATCGCTGACCTAGAGGCACTCTGAGAACTAAAAACTAATTACTATCATTTTAAAACAAATTTTGCAGCACTGCAGAGATATCTCAGTGATCTAAGTGCCTGCATAGGCAAACACAAGGATCTGGGTTTAATCCCTGGTACTGCATGCTATGCCAGCTCCACCTCTGTGTGCACAGAGCCGACCACCAAGGCCTGGTGCAGTGATGCATACTTGTAATCCCAGTGCTGGGGAGGCTGAGACATGAGAATCACTATGAGTTTGAGCTATGTAGCAAGAGCCTGTACTAAATACATCAAAAATAAAATAAAATAAATTTTTCTATGTCCTGTGCAGTCATAGACAGCCAAAAAAGATGTACTGATGTGAGGGGTTAAGATAGTTCTTTTGACTTCTATTTTTGTAGAAACTGATGCATAGTACTAATATGAAGGTATGGGACCTTTTAGAACTTCCTCTCTTCTGCTCCCGGCCATGGGTACAATGGTAGTCATGTCTTGCCTAAAGCACTGGCAAACAGGGACCCTCAAGGCTCATTAGCTAAGTGGCTTGCTATGGGGCTAGGAACAACCCCTGAAAGGGCAGAAATCTATTCCAGATTCCCAAAGAGTGAAAATGAGGAAAATAAGACCAGGGACAAGGAGGAAAAATAGAAGTTAATCTGGAAACAAGAGCAAAGGCCCATATCAGGAGGCAGAAGAGACCAGGACAGAGTAGAGTCCAGGCAGAACACAAGCTTTGCCTTTCTGGTTTCTCAATATTCTATTCTGTAATCATAGTATTGTAGTCATGTTGTACAGGGACTCAGAAACATTTGATGAAAAGGGTAATCAGAGACCATGTTGCTCTCTTTTATAAGTTCCGTAGCAATGTAGCATTTTTGAAGAGTTGTCTTTCTGAAGTCAATAATAAGTAGAAAATAAAGGGACTTCAACCTGAAATTAGGAGTTAGGAGAACCAGGCCAGACTGGTTTTGTCATTAGGGTCCTTGGTTTGTATGGTGATGTAGCTACTTTCTGTGGTATACACCCGAACCTAGAAGGAGCTCTTGTTTTGGCCTCCAAGCCATGGGGTCACACAGGTGCTGGATCTCCAAGCATAGTTCTGGCCTGAGAAGCCTGGATTAGCAAGTTCTTCCCTCTGGGTGGGAAACACCCACAACACTGCTGAGGATGCTATCTGAAGTGATGCCAAGGATTTCTCCTGTCTTCTGCTGACTGGGTTCAGGTGTGAGAATTCATCATTTGGGTGGAGTCTTGGGATGCTTCCAGGGAGAAGTGGCTACATAAGGGGGATATTGAGAACTACCCTAAGTTGTGCAGATGCAGGCTTTCTTATTTAATTAGGAAATGTGTATGAAGGAAATTCAGCTGTGTCTGGTTCTCAGGCTAAGTTGTCTGCATCAGCCTCGCATTCCACAGGTCATCCTGGAAGCTTGCTCAGGGCTGGAACAGGAATTGTAAAAGCCAGATCAAGAAGGCTGGGCTTAATACTCCAGACCTGTGAGCCTCAAGCTTTCACAGACTTCAGATTCACTGTGCGAGTGTGGGAGAACACAGCTGCCCAGTCCCTCTGGCTGAAGCTCCTAATTTGGAGAGTCAGCCTGTGGTGGGTCCAGGATCTCAGATGTCAAGTGTCCCCCTGAGGTGTGCACTCCTCCAGCCAATTGCAGATCCACACTTTGGGAACACGTGCTGTATCCAGCTGAACCTCAACGCTTACTTAAGAAAAGATGAACACAAACTGATTGAAGGCCCTGGGCTAGAGATGCTGCCTTGCCACAAGCCAGAAGTATTGGCAGAAAGAAAGGCTGGGGTTCAAGGCCAAATCCATGAGCCTCGGGAACTCATAAGGCCCTTTGAACTTCCTGGAAATCCCAGCACTATTACTTGTGGCTTCTGCTCCCTCTGACGGACCCCAGCCTCTTAAATGGCAGCAGTGAAAGAACCACAAAGCCACACAGGTCAGTGAGGGAAGAAGACAGGCTCCGGGCTCCCGTGTACCTACTGTCCCACTCTGTCAGTTTAAGTGATGTGCTTGTTTCCCTTGAGCAACGAGCTAAGAGCAGAGGCAAAGGGGATTAGATGTTTTCATCCCAGAAAATTCCACAGTCTGCTTCCAAACTGACCTCTGAAATCCTCCCCTGCTCCCCTGAGAAAAGCTCCTACTTGAGGAAAGAAACATGTATTTTGTGTGTGTGGCAGTGTGTGGCTGCCAGCATGGGAACTGCGATTTCTGTACCTCTGACCAGGCTTCCAGCCCTGTGCCCGCCGAGTGCAGCCAGAGCTGGCGCCGAGGGCAGAGAGCAGCGTCGCGTGGCTTCCTTCTCTCCCCCTTGCTCTGCTGGTCTTCTAAAGGATTCAGACACTTGAAATCATATCCCTGTTCCTTGCCCTGCCATAATGCAGTCCATTTGTCGGAATTACAGACTTTAGCAATTATTGCTAATCCTCCTTTTGCTCAGATTGAAGGAAAATTTGTGCCACTCTCAGCAAGGGTGGCTGATGGACCTCGGAATCATGCCCAAGGCTTCTGCTGGTGTAGGGCGTGGGCTGAGGGCCCTGCATGTCTGTGTCACTGCCTATGGCCTCCACTTCAGCTGCTTGACTGACACACTGTCATCAGCTTAAATACTTTCACGTTAGGATTTTATGTGTAAATAGTTTGTTTATAAATAGAAGTCCAGAGAGCTTGTACATCTTCTTCCTTCAGCTTTCCCCACTGTCACTCTCTACGTAAACATGCTGCATCTTCTAGAACTAAAAAGCTAATACTGAAACAACTATGAGTTCAACAATGAACTTCATCCGCACATCTACAGTTTTACCACTGACGCTTCTTCTCTGCTCCAGGATTCCATCCGGTACACCACGTTACACTTAGTCATCCCGTCTTCTTGGCCTTCTCTGATCTGTGACGGATTCTCAAAATGGCCTTGCTTTTCATAACTTGGACACATTTGAAGTGTTTTGTAAGAAAATCACTCCATTTGTGCTGGCCTGAGCTTTCTCGTGAACAGACCTGAGGGTGCGAATTTGGGGCAAAGAAGCCACAGACGTGCAACGCTGAGCTGCACTGTGCCAACGGAAGGCAGAAGCTGGAGGTGATTTAATATTCAAGGTTAATTAACAAATTGGCCTGAGTTGCCCCATTCAAAGCATTATCTCAAAGTGCTTTTACCAACCACTCAAGCCCTCCATTAGGAAACAGGAAATAGGTTAATCATACAGAAAAAGGAATAAAATTGGCCTTAAGGAGAAAGGCATTGCTAGTGGAGAAATGAGTTTCAGAGTCCCCTTTAGTCCTGAGCATCACTGGCTCTGGGAAGGACCGTGTCTATGTAGGAAAGCAGAGGGGAGAAGCACGCTGGCACTTGTACGCAGATGTGGAGAGCCTGGGGGTAGCACACTAGGCTGAATATGCAAAGTGCCCAGAGGACATCAGTCTGTCCACTTTGGCTTTTACCAATTTGTCTAAACTTTTAGAAGATGACCATCCATGCCCCAGCACCGCATATCAGCTTTCTGCTTATCCCAGCCTACAGTGAAGCTAGCAATGCTTCTTGAAGGCCTTCTTTGGATGGTTTTATAATAATTTTTAAGAATGTGAGTCTTGCTAACCCTCAAATCCATCATATTTTTGAGCTAGTCCAAAGGCATCACTTAAGAATACAACCAACTTTGTTGATTTGTTAGCATCTTGTTTGGAAATTCTGTATCATTCTAATGGTTTTTTTTTTTTCTTGAAAATTTTATTCTTTTTAAAATAAAAAGACTGTAGAAACTGGCTCAGCGTGGTGGCGCCAGCACTGAGGAGGCTGAGGCAGAGAGATTGCTATGGGTTTGAGGCAGCCTGGGCCACAAAGTGATTGTGAGGACTGGCTGAAGTATACGCTGAGAAGCAGTCTCAAAAACAAAATGCAAAAAACAAAGGAAAAAACAGCCAAACTACTGGAGAAGCCAAGGTGCAGAAGGAAGCAGGATGTCATTATTTCTTAGGGCATTCATCTCTTAAATATTATCATACTTAATGTTTAAAGGAAAACTGGGAAGGAACCACTAACATTGCCATTCAAACAGGTGCAGTGTTGGCTTGGCCGAGTGCCCATTGTAAGCTCACATTTCTGGGACTTGTAGGAGCAGTGCGCAGCAACAGGATCCCAAGCCTAGCACCGAAAGGGTTGCCCCAGGGGTCAGAGGGACTCCAAAGGGAGTTTTTTTTTCTTCCATTGACATTTTGATGCTTTCTCTCATCCAACAAACCTTGGATTCCTCATTGTCTTCAGCCTAAATCCCTGGGACTCAATGGCCTATGGTGACCAAGAAAATGTCATTCCTTCCCAAACTCGGGGGCCAACACAGTGTCTGCTTCCTGCTCCACTGTCAGCTCTCATCCTGCACTGGTCTTCCTGGGCAGTTGGGTCTGCCTATCGGGTCCATCCCGAGTCTTGGTCCATGCAGGTGCTGAATGTTCTGTTCCTTGTCACTTCCTGACACACTGCACACCCTGGAATTTTTAAATGATCTTATTGTTTTATAAGAGACACACATGATCTTCATATGAAAAATTATACAACAAGATATGCAAAGGAGAAATAAAGTTACTAAATGCTTTCATCTGAAAAATGATGTTTAACAGTTACTTACAATGTCAATCTTCCCTGTAGTGCACAGCATTTCATATCTACACCGTACATTAAATATCTAGGTGACTTATGCACTCAATAGAATAAGAATGCAATGTAATTACTCACTACACTATATTTAAGAAATAATAAGAGTAAAGTCTATTTAGTACAGGAGCAATATTTTTCTGAGTATTTTTTCCCACAGTTGGTGAATCCACAGATATAAAATCCATAGATTCTCAACCTTTGTTCAGAAGAAGAAAAAAATAATGTTAAACAGCAATAAGGGTTGAAATAAAATTTTGTTTTTGCAAACCATTATTATCCATGTTCAGTTAGGAAAGAGTGTAAAATGTGATCAGAAATGGGACTCACTGACATTTTATCATTTGATTCTTTTAAAAATGCCATGGCTATAATCTTTACACAGTATTTATTAGTTCTTTGCCACGAAGCACAGACATTAATACAAATGTCCTTCCTTCCCTGCCATATCCCATCCTTGGGATACTTCACTTGTATTATTGTTTTTATATTGCCAAAGTTTGTACTATTTGCTTCATTCTATAATTATAAACTCCACAACTCCTCGCTCCTGGTATAAGATTCTAACTTAATTCTCAGTGCCATCTCTTTTTTTTTCTCTCTCTCTCAATTTTCTGTTTCTCTCTCCTTTTCCCCAGAATGGGCTCTTTCATCAAGTTCCTAGGTGTTTTAAGAATCACGTGCCAGGTTTGCTCCCCAGCACCATGTACTGCACAGGCCCCGCCCCTGGGTGCGCTGAGCCAGCGCTGAGCGTGTTGGTGCGCACCGTAACCCTAGCCCTGGGGAGGCTGCAATGGGAAGATCACTGTTTTCATTAAAAAAAAAAAAAAAATCATGTCTAGTATTAGAATGTATGAAGGGCATGGGGTAATATTGCTACCAAGGAAAAGCTTAGGAATCAGAATGTATCAAACCAACAAATTCAGAAGCAAATGCTGAAAACACTGGAGAGGATGAATCTTCCATCCTAAGGATCACAGTGACACATGCAGTGTGGATGGACACTGCGGCATTCCGAGATGGGGCAACGAAGACCGGGCTACGGCTGTGCTTAGCAGACACTGTTTCTGTTACCCGGTCAAGGGTCCTTCTTTCATTTATGTTTCTCATGCCTATGTACATAAGTACAAGCTGACGCAATGTGTGGTGGAATTTTTCAACTTAGCTCCATCTCGGAAGACATGACAATGTAGAAAAGAGCTGTGACAAGGAACGAAGTTGAGTCATTGAGGGTTTGACAGTTGAAATGTGATCCTGCCGGGGCCCTGCCTAGGGTGAAATAAATCCGAGGACTGAGCTAGTCCTCATTTGAGAGGGCTGAGCTGGTATAAATTTGGGTGGCAGCTCCCCACCTTCCTGAAGACCAGGGCCCTGAGCTTCCGAGGGGACTCAGGCAGACTGGTGGTGCTGAGACCCTAACCACTTCCCACAGGCCTCTGTGCTCTCAGCTTCTGCCCCCGCGGACTGAATGAACTTCCTTTTCCCTGGGCTACTTCTCTTTTCTGCCTTCATGTCCACAGTTTTCTGCCCTCCCCTTTCATAATCTTGGAGTAGTTCAGCTCTGTCAGATTTTCCTCCAGGACCTAAGACCTCCTGTATGTACACGTGAAGTTGTCTTGTAATATATCTTTGGATATTTTTCTGCAGCCTCTTTTTTATCATCTTGGTGGAGTAAGCTCAGTATCCCCACACTGAAACTCCTACTCCATCCATTATGTGATGCTTCAGTAGTCATTTTAATTTCTTTCCACTTAAGTGGTTATAATACCCATATCTGTTACTGTCTGCTTATTCTATTTTCTAAGGGTTTCTAATGTACATTTTGTCTCTACAGCAGCTCGATTTTCCCCTTGTATACATTATCCTGATCTCTGCTACCTCAGCTCCTTTCTATTATGTTACTACCTATTTTTGATTTCTTCATGTACCCCTTTTCAGAACAGACATGACATCAATTGTCTTTGACTTTCCCAAACTCTTCATCTGTTTCTAGGGCTACAACTTCTTTAGACACATTTTCTTCATCTCTTGCTTTTCTTTTTCTCAGTAATTTTGAAAAGTCTGATATTTTCTTTTTGGCATTCACTTATACTCAAATTAAAATGATATTTTGTGGGCTACTGTTTGTTAAAGAATATCATACACAGGGAGGATGTCTTTCTAGCTCCTCTCGAAGGTGGTGGAGGCTGTTTCTTTGAGCTGGGGCACCTGTCCGTATTAATTTCTTATTCAGGTGCCTCTTCAGCACCCACAAAACCCTCTAGTGTGTAAGTGCTTGTGCTGGGACTGTGCTCCCTTAGTCTCCATCAGTCCTCCTCAGCTTGGACTCAGCACCTCAGGAAATCCAGACAGCAAGTCTTAGTTATTCTTGGTTCACCTCCACCACACTCACTGTTCTGTGGTGCAGAATGAAGGACACAGAAACCTTTTCGTGGTTTCTATATTTCTTCTTGTCTTTTCCTGCCCTGGATCTAGTCTGCAATTCTAGATGGAAGAAACCTTAAATGGTTTTTAGGACTGCCAGAGGAAATTTGGAAGGGTTTCCCAGTAAACTGCCCTCTGCCCAAGATCTGAGGGACACTATATTTGTTCTTTGTATCTTTTTGAATTTGGGCTTGGATTTCACAGTTTTTGGCAGAATATCTCCTGAGTTTGTGGTGACAGGGAATGGCTGTTTCCTCCTTGTGTGGAAACTATCCACCTCTTCTTTACTTCCAGCCCGCTAGGGGATTCGGGTGCATGTGTTTCTCAGGATTTCTCACTGAAATGAATCTCTTTAGTAAGTTTGTTTGCTGTGTTGTTACAAAATGTCTACAGTACCTTTTTAGGGGAGCAGGAGGGAAAACCAAGTGTATAACAGTAATGCTACATTGTCTGGTATTTTATTTTTGTTAGAAGTTCACATGAACAAAAAGCAACAATGGGGCTGAAATACAACTGTGCTAACTGAGCTGTTCCGAATTTAGCAAGTGACCCAGGAGGTAGGGGCAGTTCTAGGGACTCTGTCTTCAGACAGGCATTGACTGCCACGTCCAAGTGTTACTTAGTTGCATGTACCTTTTTTCACTCTGGTCTTTAAAGTCCCCACAAGGAGTGGTGTGTATGAGCAGGCAGGATAGTATCCTCATTTCTAAATGTGGGGCTATTATATGATTTAGGTGACTTTTAAAAAAATATTTTAAAGACTCAGTATAGCTGTCTGTGACATGGGAGTTTGTGTTGATCAGACTAGAGTGAAGGTGCATGCTCCAGCCTCTGCAGGATCGCTGGCCTGGAGGCTGGATTCCCCTGCTGACGAGAAGAAGGTGAGGGTGGATAGTTCTTACTCTAAGTAAGAGCTGATTGCCCTTGGCTGCTTGTACTCTTTTGCTTTATTTTCCTTTTCAATAAAAGAGAAAACAGAGTTGATCCCAGGTACCACCAAAAGCTAAATTAATTACTTAATTAATTAAAAATCAATAAATATAAAGTTTTAAATTTAGTTCATGTCTACAGGGTCTCACGAGGTAGATTGGACTCATAGTCATTCTCCTGTTTGCAGCTACCCAAGCGCTGGCATTGCAGGCATGTGCCACCATGCCGGCCTCAATCACCATCTCAGCACACCTGTGGAGCGGGACTGGCACAGCAGGCCTAGGGACCAGACTCTGACAAGTGGAGCTTTAATCCACTGAGCTATCTGGCCAGCCCAAAAATAAATAAATAAATAAATAAATAAATAAATAAATAAATAAATAAATATTCTTATTTCAATGCTGTGCAGGATGTTTCTGAATGGTCAGAGAGGCTCACACCTATATCTAAGGAGAGACACAGGGAAGCTACTCAAACCCAGTGGGTGACAGCCCTTCTTCCCCTTCATCCTGATGTGCTTGCCACGGAGGGCTCAGAGGGCTTCTGAGTGCCAATTCAGGAAGACGCACACCTGTCCTTCTCCTGCTCTGGAGCCCCTCAGACTCAAGCATTTCCTCACATTCTCAGTCACAGAGCAGCTCTGCACCAGGACAAGGATGCGCCCTCAAAGCCTGCGCTGGTCCTGGTCCTGGTCCTCGGGATTCCTGGTCCTCTTTGCTAAGCTGCAAAATACCTACTTGGAGAGAGTTTCCTCCAAAGCCCTCTGTGTCTTGTCCACCTTCCACAGATTCCAAGCCTGCTTTTACGCTGCTTCATCTCTGCTATTGCTTGACTTCTATCCATGGAAATTGAGACCCTCCCCTGGGCCAGCTTATCTCTAGGAATATTCTAGACTGCAATGGGACAGATCCTACTAAAGATTCTATTTGCTGGGCTGAGAAAGAGCAATTCCAACCAATAGCAGTAGTCGTCCCATCCAGCCTGGAAGGTGCTTCACATCTCTTTCTATTCTACAGTCCAATTTGTCAGCTTTGTTCAGTTTGCCAAGGCTAAGACACAGCCTGTCTGCCAAGGAGAGGCTGGAGGTCAGGGCTCGTCGCCCCTGTTCCTTTGAAACCCCACAGCACAGACTGTGTGTTTGATGGGTAGAGCTCCAGTAATAACAAGCAGTCAAAGCCCTTGCGTCTTCACGATGGGACCACGCTGGTAAGACACACCAGCTTGTGCCCTGAATTCTTTGAGAACGAAGTTGCTTCTTCATGGCTTTTGGATGACGTAAATTGGGCAGAGGAGAGACAGAGAAAACTCTCCAAAGGGAAGAGGCTGCATTAAGAGCAGAAGCAGTTCCTGCCTAGTTGGCTTATTCTCAGAAAGCAAAGAGCAGTTACTGTAAGGAAGCCGGCTGGCTGGCCCAGCAGCGTTATCAATGAATAATTTCCTGAAAAGAAGAGAATCTATGGAGACAGAGCGCTGCATTTGATCTTGGTGCACACACAGCACGCAGCGCTCTCTTTGATTCAACGGAAGCAAGATAATTGTTTCCCAAACAGTATCTCACCAGAGAGTGCACTCCCTCCAGCTCTGCTGACCTGCACGCTGGCAGCCCCAGGTCTGCCCCAGACAATTACCCTGTTTTGCTAGGGAACAAATTGCTCTTTTGGGGTGATTCAGAGTCAGTTTGCCAAGTTCATAGCCATCCCAGGGGAGCCTCTGGGGGAAAAGTGCGCTCCAAATCCCCTCCCAGGCCCTTCCAAAGGAAAGCAGGTCATTTTATAAAGAAATCCGCTCACTCCTTATTCTGACGGATCCATCCCGCCTTCTCCGAGGCCTTGGGGGCAAGGTGTTGATTCCTAGTGCTTGTGTGATGCTAGGGAACTGATTTCCCAGGCAAGCAATTATGCATGCCATTAAGTAATTGTAAAGGAAAACGAGAAAGAGAAAAGGAAGACGTGCCAAAAGAGAAGTTGTGTGCATTTAACTTTCAAAAGAGAGCCTGTAGCGTGCAGGAGTTGAATCCCACTTGGATTTTATTCCCACAAATGGTTGAATAAAATCAGGAGATTGGAAAGTGTAGAATGTCAATCTGATATCATGCAGTAGCTAAGAATAAGGCACCCCCAAGCTGCACTGCTTGAG
>PVKA01018586.1:0-43603 GCA_004027165.1 Ctenomys sociabilis | reverse complement strand
AAGGGAAGGTACTCAAGAACTGCAGAACTATTCTCTAAATATAGAGGAATGGGAATATCTGGGCAAATATTTAATGTGAAATGTTAATGGCTTAAACTAGCTCAAGAAATAACAAGACAGCTAATGATACTATTATTATTGAACACAGTTCTGGCTTTTTAATTTAGCATAGTCAAACCATCACCCCAGATAGAATTAGTTGCTTTGTCCCCTAGGCATGCACCATGTTTTCTTAATACATTTCTCCTCACACATTAATTCTGTGTTTGTGATCATTCATCTTCTCTCTTCATAGCCAACAACATTTGCTTCTTTAAATTCCCAGAATCTGGTATCATGCCTAGGGCATAGTCAAAGCTTTCTAACAAATAGAGAACAATATAGGCTTTTTGTGTTTCCTTTTGTAAGCAAAGACAATTGGAATGTTGCTTGAAGTCATAGAATGACAATGTAATTTTTTTGAAATAGGCAAGTAATTGGACCTTCAAAAAGAAACAGAAGACAGGTTCCATCTATCACAAGGAAGTTTTGTAAAGCTTTGCTTGAAAACTACATTCTATTAAGGTAAATGGAGAAGGAGACTTGGAAGAAACCAAAATTTGAGGAATGGACCATGAAGCAGACTGCCCCACTCGCAAAAGAAACCTTTGTGTTAAAAGAGATAAGACAGAGGCGGTTGTATTTTGCATATCCTGAAATCAGCATTGTCAGTCCACACAGGGAAAAATTAAGTCTGGAAGACCATGTTTCACCCTGACTAAATTCATAAGAGGCTGGTGCAAAAGCCACAGTGTCAATAGCCTACAACTGACTCAGTTATTTAGCAAGAAAATTCACTGTATGAATTAGAATCCCAGTGCCGGAATTAAATTGCCTGGGTATAGACAATTCTATAACTATATGACTATAATCCCATAACCCCAAGACTAGAGTCTTAGACCTTTTTATTTTTTTAATTATTATTTTTTAGTGTATTTAGTACAAGGTCTACAGGGTCTCACTGCACAGATTGGACTCAGTGATCTTCCTGTTCTTCAGGCTCTCAAGTGCTGGGATTATAGGTCCGTGCCACCACGCCCAGTCTCAATGACCTCTCAGCATGCCCCAGTGGTGGGGCCAGCACAGCACACAGAAGATCAAGCCCCGGCCTCTGGGCTCTGCCTTAACAGGTGCTTAGTCCACTGAGCTATCTGACCAGCCCCAGACCTTTTTATTTAGTCCTTAGTATATTCCTTCTTACCTGTAGAATCTGAGTTTTTTATAGGTGTAACATTTTCAGCATGAAGCATATAGAAAATGATTTAGAAACCTCAGCTATGGCTGTCACTTAGGCCAAATGATAAGTAAAACTTGCAGATGTCTGGCTTCTGATCCCAGCATGCTACCTTATCCTGAGCAAGAGCTTTGATGTTCTAATTTAATGCATTCTTTCTCTATAAATGATCTGGGGCCAGCGAGATAACTTAGCTGCCTAAGCATCTGCTTAGGCAAGCTCAGGGACTAGGGCTGGATCCCTGGCACCACATGCCATGCCAGCCCCGCCTCTGGGCACACTGAGATAGCCACTGAGGCTGGGCGTGGTTGTGCATCCCTATAATCTGAGCTCTGGAAAAGCTCAAAACAGGAGGATCATTGTGAGCCTGGGCTGCATAATGAAACCCTGTATCAAATACATTAAAAAAAATCTATAGAAGCCAAGTGATCATTGATATTTGCTTGGTAAACAGTTTATCTGACAAGATTCAAAGCCAAGGAACTGAGTTGGTTTGCTGGTTCCTCCTACCATTACGCTATCAGATTTGTAACACCCTCTCCTCCTTCAAATCACAGACAAAAGCCCTGTGAAATCTAGTATCTTGTTTGTTGCAAGAAAAGCTGCTGAGTGCATACCAAACCTCATTTCTTCTTCTTGGGCATGTAACTAAGCTCATCTCCCAGCATCCTTTTAAGTTAGGCCAGGCATCGGACTGAGTATCAGTCAGCGCAATTTGGGTAAAGGTGATGTGTGTCCTTGCTAGCCTGGCCCACAGGCAGCCCTCAGAGCTCCACAGAGAGCTCAAGCTGCACAGTGAAGACAACATAGCCACCAGAGGAAGAAATCCCTGGCAGAAGACCTCTACCCATTGGATTGCTCGCTGTGAAATACACGTGAGGTAAAGCAAACTATCACGGGTGAGCAATTACACGTTCCTGAGTGTTAGGAATTGAAGGATTACCTTAACAAAAACATCTGTCCTAATCATCATGAGCCTACTGTTCCTGTAGCAGGGCCTCGAGCAGAGTAGGGGCTTAGCGAGGCCTTGGATTTTACTAGAAAACAGCTCAGAACTCAAACAGAGTAAGGGTCACCACCGATAAGCAAGAGAGGACCTGAGACTTTGCAGAAGAGCTGTAAAGTTGTCCACATGAGAATGCTATTTGGAGGGGTAAAATGCAAAGACTCACCCATCCACTTCAGGTGTCCTCAGATTTCATCATTCAGACAACCTAGATCCAGAATTACCTGAAGTTCCTTCCATCAGAGACTATGGAAACTAGGGCATTGAAGTAAGCTGGGGCAATTGCATTCTGAGAAGATTCTGAATAGCACAATCATGCACAGCTATTCAGAGAGAAAATAAGATGGAAATTGCATAATTTAGGGGAAAGTTGTTTAGATGTGGATTAAAGAATTAAATTAAAAGCCTGGAGGAAGAGAGTGACCCGAGAGGCAATGTTGTCTCAGGGCATAAGTCCTCACATTTTGGGGACAGGTACAGGTACGTGGAAAGGGACATTTAGGACAGATACTTGCATTTCCTTTCAAATGTCTTCTTATTCCCCCAAAAGGCTATTAAGGGAAGAACCACAGCACACTGTAATTGCCACTGAGGGTGGATGAGAGTGTGTGTGCTGTTAACTTTAATTTATTAAGAAAGCAAAGTCAACCATCTTTAGTTCGCTATTAAAGAACAAAGCAAGGCCACCAAGTAAAGCATGTGGCACCCTCCAAAATGTGATCTGAGGCCAGCAAGGGGAGCACTGAACAGGAGAATGGCATGGTAGGTAAGAATTGGAGGCAGGTGAACTTGTGGTAGGAAGGTCCTCGGAACATGACTCAGCCCCACCTCCAGCCGCCCATTTCCCACCACGCCCCATCAGCCTCTGGTAAAGAGCTAAATTCAGAGCACTTTCCCTCTGGGAGCATGTGTAGTCATGTGTAGCCCCACCATGACCTCAGCTGGACCAAGACAAACGCTCACCCAAGAGGGCCAGCTCTGAGACAGTCGTGGGAGAAGTCTGCCTTACAGTTTGTTTGTTTGTTTTTGTACTTTAGGGAAGGATCTGCAGGGTGCTCAGGGTCTCACTACTAGACTGGACTTAGTGATCCACCTGTTTACAGCCTCCCAAGAGCTGGGATTACAGGAGTGCGCCACCAAGCCCAGTCTCGTCTCTGCCTTACAGAAGTAATGATGAGTGAGCCA
This sequence comes from Ctenomys sociabilis, assembly GCA_004027165.1. Taxonomy (NCBI): domain Eukaryota; kingdom Metazoa; phylum Chordata; class Mammalia; order Rodentia; family Ctenomyidae; genus Ctenomys; species Ctenomys sociabilis. The sequence goes on along the minus strand of PVKA01018586.1, from coordinate 40,139 downwards.
TCGAATTCTACTCTTCAAGCCTATCAGGTGGAAAGGTATGGGAACGCTCAGGAATATGCAATAAAGGCACAGGGTAGCAAGAGAAAAAACAAGGAAGGATTAGCAATGTTATTAAATGGTCAGAGGAAAGGATCATGAAACCAGAGTAAACAGAAGCTGCTGGGAGGAGGCAGAAGTCACCCTATCTACATAAACCGAGAACATAAGTATGTTAGAGATGAGGGCAGTGTGATGGCTTAGGAGTAAGGGTCCAGTGAAAGTGCCGGGAGGGGTGGGTCACGAGAGGTATCAACTCGCACAGAGTGTTATCATTCTGCTTTCTCTGTGAGTCTCTCTGTGTCTCTCCATCTCCCTCTCTCTCTCCCCCTTCCCTCTCTCTCCCTCCCTCCCTTCATCCCTCCCACCCCCTCCCTTTCACCCCCTCCCTCTCACTCCCTCTCACCCCCTCCCTCCCCTTCCTGGCTGCCATGAGGCCAACGGCTGTCCTCCCTCATGCTCTCCTGCCAGGTCATTTCTGCCCTGAAGCCACAAGGGCAACCATGGACTAAATCTGAAATCATGAACCAAATAAATCTCCCCCTCTTCCTCAAATTACAAGTATTGGATATTGTGGCCCAGTGACAAGAGCACTAAAAAGTACAGGTAGAAAGGTTGAGCCCCATAGTGGCTTACCACTGGGGAGTGATGCACTCTAGCCTTAAGCGAGGGAAGACCAGAGAGGAGGGAGCAAACAAGACAACTGAGTTTTAAGACAGCGAGACTGCCGAAGAACCCGGGTGCTCTTATGCAGCCTGTGCTGGTATTTATGGCTCTCACTCTTCCATGGAGGAGACTGGCTTTTCCTCCATTCCCTAGAGTCCTGGCAACAAGCTTGAGAACCTGTGATCCTCATTTCCACCCATAAACCAGCAACACTCCTCTTTTTGGAGGAACATGAGTATAATCCTTGCAACCAAGGAGAAATGTGGGGTGTGTGTGTGTGTCTGTGTGTGCGTGCGTGCGTGCACGCACATGCACATGTGTGAGTAAGCAGCTGTGCATACATTCATTTCCACACTTAGTATGTTGGAAAGATGAGATAAGAATCCAAATGATGGAGATGACAGCACAGTCTTGTTGTGCCTGAGAGGACAGAGAGGTGCCAGGGGGGAGGGGCGAGGCTGGGAATGGGAGCAATAGCGGCACATGGACAAACTACCCTTTGTCTGCACCAGGTCTGTGCCCCTCAGATTCGCTTTCTTAGAAATGCATTGTATTTTGAAAAAAAATGGTACATGTCCCTTCTACTTATATTACTGGTCACTTTGTACTCCTCAGAAAGTTGGCTCATTTTCTCATAGAGAATACTTTCCATAAGGGTGACTTTAAACTATAGTGAATGCTTAAATGTTTATAAATGTATTACAGTAAAAAACACATTTCCAACAATGGAGGAATAAGAATGCTGCAAGTGTGAGAGAGTATTCTGAGTATTTGAGATCAGTGGTGTTGCATCTTTTCCTACAATAACTGTCTTATGTGATGACCCCTTGGAGACGATATTGGTCAGAACTGATAATGGAAAGGAGCAGAAACCAGTTTGGCCCAGCTTACCCTCCAGCCCCTTGAATTGGCTTCTCTCAGCTTTCCAGTCACCTTCAGGCAGGACCTGCTGTCTCTCTGAGGCTGAACCAAGGGCAGCACAGCTCCTGTGCTTACATTTATGCAGCTTCAGCAGTCCAGACCACAGATACCCATAAAACAAGCACAATTCGCAGTAGGGAGCAGTCAGCTCCTATTGTGAATTAAATGTTAGACCTTTAGCAAGGGACATAGGGCAAAGCCTACAGGAAATTACACACACACACACACACACACACGCACATACCTGTGCTTTGTGTCTGCTACCTGAGCTAGTGCTGTTCTCAGAAGCTGGTTGGGACCAGCATGGGACGACTGCAGGGACCTCCCTATATGAAGGCTGTTCTCCATTGTCCCAGCAGGAGGCAGCATTACCCTCTCTTGCATGGTCTGTCTCTGAGGGCTGAGTCCAGGCTCTTAGCTCAGCAGGAATAGGGCTGGTGAAAGTGATTTTATCTTTGGAAAATTTTATGACACCTCAAATGTCAAGAGTCTCCAAGATTTTTGTGCACTTTTCAGGATGCAAGTTTAAAACTGAATTGTAACATTCCAAAATCAGAAGGAGCCTATGGATGTATCCAACCCTAAGGGGATGTATCCAACCCTAAGGGTTCAATTTGAATAGGTTCATGAGAGCAAAGACAATTATATGTCCTCGTCCTTAATAGCAAATTGATATGCTGTGTGCTCCAAGCACAAAATTCCATCAAGGAGAGAGAAAATGTCTGATAAGATATTGGAGATCAATTTCTGGAAGACAGGACTAAATTTTTCATTGGAAAACAACTTATGAAAGTAGCCCAAGTACCCTTTAAGAAGAGACACTATGAATGATGTGGACTAGTGCTATGCAACAGAAACACAACGTGAGCCACAAATGCAAGCCATAGGTGGAATTGTTAAGTGGGCACTAAAGCAACAATAATACCTAAGAGAAATAGTTAACCCACATATGAAACATGTTATTTCACCAAATGATTGATAAAAAAAAAATTATTAATGAGAGTTTCATGAGATCCTTTTCTGTCTTAATCCTTGAAGTCTGGCACGGATGCAGCTCTTGCACCCCTCCTCAGCTTGGATTCCACGTGGTGCTAGTAGCTACTGGGCCAACAGTGCCGGATTGAGCAACAGGTCTGTACAGGACCTTGTAGGGTCTTCAGGACATGCTGCACAGACATCAGGGTTCATCCAGACCTCTCAGAAGAAATGCTTTACAGGAATGGAACATGATGGGCTTAACCGATTCTAATGCAAGAGAGATTCTTGTTTCAAAATTATATGTATTTAGCTTTGTTTCCCTCTTCGGATCTCCCAAGGACTACTGTTGTAATTGTAACAGTATTTTTAAACAATGAGTTAAAGGGACTCAACCAGGGCAAAGCCAGTGGAGCCTGATCGAAGAAACTGCCCTGCTCTCTCCTCCTGGGACCTCAGGCTCTGTGGCCCAGGAGGACTGTGTAAGACATCAGTAAGCCTGCAGAGAACAAATGAGTGTTTTTCTTCCCCAGTACTAAAAACACCAGCGGCAATTTTCACATACCCACCCTTGTTTTTACAGGAGTTGGCTGGAAAGGCAGACTAACCGCAGTGTGCTAGCTGAGGACAAAGTAGGGCATGGCAAGCAAACTGCTCTTTCTGGACAATGACAGGCAAAACTGAAATCAGCTTTCAGGATTCTCAGTTGCTTTTATGTGTACAAGAAAGCACAGCAGATTCTCCTACAATATCAAGATGGAGACCAAAGTCAAGGCCAAGGACAGCACAGAAGGAAGAAAGTTAAGAGACCCACCTAGGCCACTTCCCTCACTGCACAAGTGGAGGCGGAAGTGAGTATCCCTGTTGGGCACACACAGGGTGTTTTACAATCCTCAGCAGCCTCTGGAACAAGTCAGCAGGGCCAAGGTGTGTGAACTCCTCTATCCACTCCACAGGGCCTGCTGTCTGTTTCCCATGACCTCACAATTTTTGGCAGTGACACTGAGGCTGAAAATTTCTCACTTTACCATGAGCAGAGCTGCAGATACACCTTGACCTGGCCTTATGCATTCCAGCGAAATCGACATCCATTCTAAACAGAGGCCAAATTTTCTCCTTGGGTCTTGGTTCTACCACTCCAACTGCTACCTCCACCCTTACCTGGCATCTGCTAGTGCAGGTCCTCATCCAAAGCCAGTCATACTAAGTTGGTGCCAAGTCCAGTGAGCTAAGTGTATTACCTTACATTGACTCTGTTTCTAAATAAAGTCATATTCTGAGTTGGGGGAAAGAAATAGAGAGACAGAGACAGAGAGAGACAGAGACAGAGACACACACAGAGAGAGAAAGAAGACCACAGAGACAGAGAGAGAGAGAGAGACAGAGACAGAGAGAGAGAGAGAGAGAGAGAGAGAAAAGACTTCAATATATAAATCTGGAGGATTTGCAAGTACGAGTCCCATTCTGAGCATTGTCCTTGGACTCCTCAGGCTCTGCCAAGGAACCGTGAAGAGGAAGGGTAAGTGTGAGGACTATTCTGGGTTCCTTTGGTTAAATTAAAAGGCGGTGGCAAGAGAAATTTTCAGAGAAAATGTCCAACACATCCTACCTTACCCCTTCCTCTGAAATGGAAAAAAAAAAAAAGTGGGTCTTGCAGTTTCATGAAGAAATGGAGAAAAACAGCTCTTAAGCAACTGAACCAGTCTCCTTCGAGTCATAATGTAATGATTTTCTCTCAGAAAAGTTCAAATGCAGAGACACAGAAACTAGGAGCTGAGAGCTGTGTCTCATTAATGACACAGCAGGAGTGCACATCTACCTTCCTTAGGATTAGCTGTTGAACTCCTTGAATTTGGAGGAAGTCCACTGAATCGCTACCCTCTGTTCCAGCCACCCTCCACCCCACCAGCCCCGCTGCTAGTTGCCTAAGAGAACTTAAGCTGTTTTCTCAATAGTTACTTTGAGTGACATACTCTTGTAAAAGTACTATTACTATCTTTTATTTCATTAACTATAGAAGATCCTCTCCCTGTTCGTCCAGCTCATTCAAGTTTCCTTTATGCACCTCTTATAGACAGTGCACCATTCTCCAAATAGGTCTCTTCCGCAATAAGTGAATTTTATTTAATCCTTAGTGTAAAACTTCACTGAGGATAGTATTTCATCTGTTCTGTTTCCTTCTGTATTCAGAACACTTAGCAATATTAATTATGAAGGAATGGTTATGTAGGAACGTCTTCTTCCTTTGTGTGCATGTAGTAATTTACCATACACATTGTCCTATGTGTTTCTTGTTTGCTTATCATCAAGACTGTCACCATTTGTGACAGGAGACAGGACTCTTGTACTGAGGGCTCCAGGCTGAGTCAATGCCCTTGTCCATCCATGCATGCATGGGATAATCCCAGGAAGCAGTCCCTGCCCAGAATGAATTAAATCTACTGTGCAGTGCATGTCTGGAATGTGATAGAGCCCGTTCATTTTTTTTTTTCTGTTCTTAATAAAAGTGGCCCACACGATAGCCACAATGTCACAATATATAGCATTCAAGATCTAATTAAATGTAGATCTTAAATTTAGATGTAATCTCTACTTTTCTCTATGGAATCCTTTCACTTCACCATCAGACTAAACCTGCATTCTCTACCCTAACAGACATTCACACGCCTGGCAGATATGAATGAAAGTTCAAGTGCATTGACAGTACAGTTTGAAGGAATAATTTCTGACATTCTACAGCATTAGAAGCATAGTAGGGTGATTATAGTTTGAGACAAGATAGTATATATTTCATAAAGAACTAGAAGACAGGTGTGTAAAGGTTCCCAATACAAAGAAATGACAAATATTTATAGAGATGGAAAAGCGAATTACCCTGACCTGAATATTCTACACTGTACACATATATCAAAGCAGTATATTATACCTCATGAACATGTATGATTATCACAAATCAGCAAAAAGTCCAAGTGAACAAAAGCAAAATAAATTAATTTTTTAAGTATAAAAAGGAAGAAAATGAATACATTTTAATTTCTTTAAATGAGATATCTCTTGGGATAACCATAGAGTTTTACAAAGATGACTATTTGCAAAGTTCTTCTGGAGACTTTCTTAGGCCCATACCCATCCGCGCACCTTCTCATTTCTGTAACAACCAACTAACTCAAGTATTTCACCTCCAGACTACGGTGTCAAAAGTCTTTTTTATGACTGTCTGACAAAAGCATTGTAGGATGAAAAAACCAGGAGGATAAGCAAAATTATTAGAATCTAGAAGTTGTAACACTATAGGATGAATGAATACTCAGGGATCAAAGGAGTCTATAGGGTTTGCTTTCACCATGGTCTAGCTTCTTCAGAGCACTTACATTACCTGCTGAAATTCTCTTGCACATTTCTTTGTTTATTCTCCATTTCCTTCCACTAAAAAATATGTTCTATGAGAACAGAGAGTTTATTTTCTTTGTTCATATTGTGTTCAATTCCTGGCATATGGTATACTGTCAATATGGAGGTGTGAACAAATAAATACAGAAAAGAAGACAAAGATGATTTCTGCTTTTATACCATTCACAGTACTTAGGGATCTATCATTTTAAGAATCCTTCTGAAAGCTACTGAAGCTAATTTTTTCATACAAACAAGGAGTTATGAAGCAAGTTCACTGATCACTGGTCATCAATTTATCTGAACTTGATGAGACAGATCAACACACAGCCAGTTGCAGAGAGTGGATTTCTTCCCTACAGATATTCAACAAGTGGCAGCAGAAGCCCTGGAATCCTTGAGCGCTTGTGCCCCAAGGCTTAGGAAAGCAATCTGAGGTGTACAGAGTCTCAGTTGCACGTGCCTACTTGCACTGCTGCTGAGAGACCTGGAGGCAGCCCACCCTGAGCTTTATATCCAGGGGCAACGTGACTCGCTAGCCCAAACTGACTTGCTGGGTCTAAGACTTAAAGGGCACCTTATTTCTAGGGGGCACTTAGAGAAAGCTCTTCTGGACCTTGTCTTGGTTTAGAAACGTTCACATTTTAGTCCCGTGGAAAAGTTACTGGAATTCTAATAAGTTAATTCCAATCTATCACTTCCAATGGAACACATGGTGAAAATACAGACACTAAGGCATTTTTGTCATTGTGGGAGGCCAAGGGGTCCTGAATCCAGCTGGAGTGATAACTAACCAGAACAAAGGTCTTGTTTCAGGGACAAACCTGAATTTTATTAATTTATGAAGAGGGGAGTGGCTTGGACATGAGTGACTGGCAGTGCTAGGAAGTAACTGAGCATGTTGAGCTGGGCCAGGTAGAGAGAGAAAGAGAGAGAGAGAGAGAGAGAGAGAGAGAGAGAGAGAGAGAGAGAGAGAGAGAGAGAGCTATACATGTCACAGATTGGGGCAGTAGCTAGTGTTTTGGGCTCAGTGCTTCAGTCTGGATGTGTAATCCATACCCCTGAGAAGCCACAGCCTCTCTCTTTGAGGCTCATTCTCAGCTGTCCATTGCTTTAACGACCACACATCAGCACCTCAGCTAGACCCATTTGCCTTGCTTAAAGACAACTAAAGGGGTCAAGGCAAAATTTAGCCAGCTCTGCACACATCAATATGCAGAATAGGCCAGGTTCAGCCAAAATGGAAACAACTGCTCTCCTTTCAAGGAGAGTCATGCAGGTGGTCCTCCACAGGGACTGGGGCAGAGCCAGCTCTTTTGGCCAGCCCCATCCTTACCCTCTCAGGATGTTTCAGTCTAGTTATTTTGAGAACTATAAGCAAGCCAGGGGGGAGAATCAGATCAATTCGAAGTACCTGGAGAACAAGTTTATGTGAGTGACTAAGAAAGGAGCAATCAACTGGGGTTCACTGAAAGTTTTCCTTTAAAAAAAAAGTTACAACCAAATGTCAGGAGAGTTTGAGGGTTTTGTTTTTCTTTTCTTTTCTTTCTTTTTTTTTTTTTTTTTTTTTAATGTATTTGGTACAGGATCTCACTATGCAGCCTGGACTAGTAGTGATCTTCTTGTTTCAGCCTCCCCAGCTCTGGGATTCCACACGTGCCCCACCATGCCCAGACTCAGTGGCTGGCTCAGGGTGCCTGGGGGTGGGGCTCAAGTGGCATGTGGTGCCAGGGATCAAACCCCAGTCCCTGACTTGCCTAAGCAAGCACTTGTTATGCTGAGCTATGTTTTTGGCCCCAGAGCTTGATTTTAGATCTCATAAATACTCTTTAGTTTTTCACTAATATTCAAAATTCTATCCACTACCCCTTTGCAAAAGCCACTTTTAGGTTTTTATCAGCACTCCTTTGCATCAACATCTAGATTCATTATCAAATACTAAGTAAAATTTACCTCAGAGTTTGGTGTCTCAAAACAATCAGGTATAAAGGGAAATATATGATTACAGTAGTCTTTGTCTCAGATTTCTGGCACACAGCTCCTATTTTGTGCAGTAAAAAGAATTATTTTGTATGCTAATGAAAGGACTGGTGGTGGGGAGTCTTTAGACACATCCTGGATGCAGGCTCAAGGCTGGTCTGCAGAAAGTATACAGAGGGGTATTGGAGGGGTAGAACGTTTTCCCACCCCTGTCTCCTACCAACAATGGCCAATGGTTTGATCTAAGGCCTATGTAATAAAACCTGCCCCAGTATCCCTATAGAACAACAGAGTTCAGAGACCTTCCACATCAAGGATCTGGGAGGGAGGCCCACAGAAGGAAAGGAAGTACCATGCACCCTACTCCCAATATCTTGCCTTCTGCATCCTTTCCATTTGGCTGTTATGATAAACCAGAAAACATAGTGAAATGGGAGCTATTTCTGTGATCCATTCTAGAAACAGATCAAGCCTGAAGAAGTAGGAAGTTTATAGCTGATTGGCTAGAATTAGGAACTGTGGCTGGCATCTGAAGGAGAGGACAGCCTCACGAGACTGAAACCTTACCTTATTGGGGTCTGCACTAACTCCAGATAGTGTCAAAACTGAATTGAATCAAATCAAACTAAACACCTAGTTGCTGTCTCCTCAATCAGAAAACAGGGAGTTGTTATGGAAAACCCCAACATTTTGTGTCAGATGTGTCATGACTAAAAACAGCTCAACAGGGGCTGGGGAGATAGCTCAGTAGAATAAGCACTTACCTGGCAAGCGTAAGGGCCTGAGTTCAATCCCCAGTTCCACAAAAAAAAAAAAAAAAAAAAAAAAAAATAATAATAATAATAATAATAATAATAATAATGGAATAGAATAGAATATAGTAGAGTAGAATAGAACAGAACAGAATAGAACAAAAATAGTTCAACAATAAACATTTTCTCATAGTTTCGCTAAGAAGTTTGGGAGCAACTTACTGGCAAGAGTCACTTCCACGGTGGTTTACACCCATGGCTACCACCTTGACGGTGCCCAGTTGTTATGGTTTGTGTCTAGGTGTCCCCCCCCCCAAAGCCTCATCCAGGTATGGGGCAGACTTCTAGAGTTTGTGATTAATTCCTCATCTAGTGATGGGATTATGGGTGTGAGTGCTACTAGGATTATAGGCATAAATGCTGCTGAGATTATGGGTGTGGAGTGCTACACCCAGTCTGGGGCAGAAAGCCTGAATGCAACATAAGACAGACAGACTGGTTCTCTATTGCCATTGTTCCCCCTACTCCTCCCATTTGTTCTGGCTGCTTTGCTACTTTCTGCCACCGTGAACTGCTGCCCCCCTCTGCCATGCACCAGTCTTCCTTGGATCCAGCTGAATATGGACTGAAACCTCCAGTAATTGAGCTAAACCTTTTTTTCACTTTGAGTGTCCAATACTCTGTTCCCAGCAACAAGGGAAAAGTAACTGAGACACCAGTGCTGGTAGGGAGGTTACAATTCACCACTTGGGTCTCTCTAGCGGGCTGCTCAAGACTTCAGAGCTGTTTCTCCCAGTGCAAGAGCCTTAAGAGAACCAAGTTTAAAAGCTCTGATCTCATAGGTCACAGTGTGTCATTCTGACAGTATCCTGTTGGATATCCAAATCAAGCACTACCAGTTATAGAAGGGAATTATACAACAACATGGATACCAAGAAATAAGGCTTTGGAAGGGCTAACTTGGAAGCTGCTTGCCCATAGGGCTTAATCATTTTTTTCAAATAAGTCAATGAATTATTTAATGAACTCTAAACGCAGCCCACTGAAGTCTAACAAGAGAACCGAGATGGCAATATGAAACTTGATACTGGCCTTAGTAGGTTCCCATTACAGGATCTCAAACAAATGATATGCTTGCCCTGTTCCTCAAGTGTTAAGATGGGAGCTGTAAAATCACCATGAAATTAAATAATTTTAGAGCCATGGAGAATGTTCATTATTAAAACTATCCCACAGGGCAGGCCCCAGGCAAAATTATGAAGCTAGGGAAACTTGGTTTTTCTAACCCAAATCTTCACAGCCCTCCCTCTGGTTCTGTCAACCCACATAAGCAATATTCAGCTCAGTGGAGAGAGACGCATATTTTGTGGGATTTACTTTTACGTACCTTGAAAAAGTACCAGTTGGAAATAATAAGGACGTATAAAAAAATGTCTCAGTAAATTCGGTAAGACCAATTTTTCCCCTCTGGCTTCAAAACACATCACAAAAATTTCAATTAGACATCTGATGCAACTGTTGCCATATCATTAAGTGTTCAGATGTATTAAAAAATCTTCACACTGGAACATCCATTGTGGAGTGACTATCAAGTATCAGGCAAATTCCCACACCTCCTGTCAAGCTCACCTGAAAACGTGAGAGGAAAGATGGACAGAGTTTACTTGTCTGTGTATTTATCACACATTTTCTGAGCACTTCCTCCATAAATGGTATTACTGGACATTTTAACCCATCCTTACAGTTCAAGGCTTTGCTCAAATATCATTTTAATGAAGCCAAGATTGACCATGACATTTAAAGTTGCAATTGGAGCTTCCAGCCCTTGCATATCCCTTACTCTACCCTGTGTTTTCTTACTTCATAGCATGTATTACTTACAAACACACTGTAATTTAATTCTCTGTTGCCTTTTCTTTGTTTTTCTTCCCCACCCTTACTCTATACCAAAATTTTAGCCCCAGTTCTGTTCACTGAAAATTTAGCTTCAGTTTTATTCAGTGCCTGGCTTATGAAAGGCACTGAGCAGTTGGTGCCTGAACTGAATGCACACTGGGCTGGGGGTAGAGGATGAACTAAATAGCAGATCTCCCTCTCCTCCTTCTTCTCCCTCTCCCTCACCCTCTTACCCTCCTTTCCCTTTCACCCCCCCTTCCTTTCACTCTTCCCCTCCCTCTCCCTCTCTATCTCTCCTCACACTACTATCCACTCATGCATACAGGTATTTTTCAATGAATTAAGTCTGGCCACAACACTACATCTCCCCTTCTTACCATCCACTCATTTCCTACAAACGTCCCAGGCATGGAGCCTGGAAGATGACTCAGTGGAATAAATGCTTCTCTGGCAAATGCAAAGATCTGAGTTCAATCCCCCGTTCTGAAAAAAAAAAAAAAAATGTCCCAGGCAATCTGTGGCTTCTTTCCAGAACAGTCTAAGTGCCCTAGTTATAAAACCTAGATCCCCAGGGTGTTCAAGGCTCAAATTTCACACTTGTTTTTATGAAAATAAAGTTTGCCTTCCAAATAAATGTTAATGCTCTGGAGCCCCAGTCATGCTTCCTGAACAGCAACAGTAGACTCAGGAAAGAAAAAAAAAAATACTTGTTCTTACTCTCCAATTTGGTCAAACAGGATTACAAAATAAATACAAGCTTTTGTCAGTAAAGTTAAGATGATTGCCACTCCCTTTCGAAACTACAAAAAAGACAAAGCTCATTACTCTTCACAAGCCACATAAAAGCAAGAACATTCTGCTGACAGTTTAATAAAAAGCAGGGCATGCCAAACAGGAAGCATACAGAGAATGACAACTGGAATTAAACAAGAGAGCTGCAGAGAACAGATTAAAGGTGCTTAATGAACACAGTCAACAGCAGGAATGTTTAAAAGAGGGTTTAATTAAAGTGTATGAAAATGGTAACTGACTTAAGTAATATCTACAACCTTTCAACACAGATAATTACATTAGTATATGGGATACAGATTAAACATAAGGAACTATTTTTCCAGATAGAAAATGGGGAAGGAGGTATTAAATGTCAAGACCAACAAGGCCAAAAAAAAAAAAAAAAAAAAAAGAAGGCAAAAGGAGAAAGTTGCTGAAACCAGCAATTAAGAGCTGTTTCAGGAATTTAAAGGAGTGTTTTTGTGGAAGATTGAAAGGACACAAGAAAACCTTTGTGGCTTTCTTTTCCTGAAGAAAGTCCAGTAGTAATTGGCCTTGAAAATGGAACAGAATTGCTAAATTTGATACTCAAGACCTCAGCTGTCCGATAAAGTAGCCATTAGGCTGTTAAAATTAAACTGAAATGAAACAAAACATGAAACTCAGTTCCTCAGTCACATTAGCTACATTTCAAGTGCTCTGTAGCCACATATGACCCAGGAGAGCACAGACAGGGGCATTTAATCATGTCAGAACATTTAATCATGGCAGGAAGTTCCAAGCAGACAGCAATGCTGTGAGTTTGAGACCCACAAAAGCAAATCCTTACTAGTGTTTATACCAATTTGACTTTTTATTTTCATCCTACTAAAGAGTTACTAGAGTTGACCCTGACCATGGCAATAAGATCAAAATTCTTACCATCTCTGATACTTCTCCTGCACATCCACACACAAACAGGACCCAGAGAAGCTAAGACAGTTCTTGTAAATATGCTACTTATACTAAAGTGAATAAAACACAATCCAAAATCAGTCATGATGGCATATGCCTTAATGCTACTAGCACTCTGGAAGGCTGAAGGGGAAGGTTCACAAGTTCAAACCCCATCTGAATTTAGCAATTTAATAGGACCTATTCCTAAAATAAAAAGTTTTAAAAAGGGCTGGAAATGTAGGTCAGAACAAATTTTCTGGTACCACACACATAAAAAAGTCACGATCTAAATCCTCTGTGTACTTACATCCTTTGTTAGAGGGTAGACACAAATTATATCAAAAGTCAATATCATAACAGATATATATAACAGAGGTATATGCAAGGAACTACAGTAAATGGGATTTGTTTTAAAAATGGTCATGGCAATATTTCTAGTTCTACATTGTATGAGTCAGTTTTGCATCTCTAACAAAGTACCTGAAATAATCAACTTATATAGGAGAAGTTTTATTTTAGCTCATGGTTTAGAGGTGCTAGCCCATGGTCAGTTGGCCCCATTGTTTTGGGCCTGGGGTAAGATAGCACAGAATGGCAGAAGCATGTGGTAAAGCAAAAACAATTACTTACAAGCCAAGGAGAGAGGAGGAAAAGGAGGAGACCAGGGAGCTGTGACCACCTTCAAAAGCACACACTCAGTGACCTAAAGACCTCCCACTGGGGCCTGCCTCCTAAAGACTCCAACACTTCCTGTAGCTCCACCTTGGGAAGCAAACCCAAAACACAAGGGCCTTTAAAAGACACTTATCCAAAACATAGCACACATGTTTTTCCAGAAGTTTCTACCCTTCATCAAGAGAGGAATATACTTCCCTTTCCCTAAAACCAGTGTAAGCTTATGACTGCTCCAACCAAGATAGTAAGACAGAAGTGATGTTAAGTAACTCCTGAGGTCATACAAAAATATCAGTTCCTCTTGGATTGTTCCCTCCCTCCTTCTATTTTGAAGTCATCAGAGCTGGCAAGATAGCTCAGTGGTCTAAAGAGCCTGCTTAAGCAAGCTTAGGCAATTGCAGGGACTGAGGTTTGATCCCCAGCATGCCATGCCAGCCCTGCCCCTCCCAAAAAATACTTGCAATCTTACAGGAACTAAGAGGAGAAAAAAAACAGATATATGCCCAAAGACAGCTAGCTGTTTCAGCGTTTCAGCCCTCAAATGTTTGTCCCTTCTCAACACCTACTATGTAGATGTACTAAATAGATAAAAAGCCATCAGGTCATCTCAGTCCAGCCTTCAAGATGAGGTCTGGTCTAGTACAGCCAGAGTACAGACAGAGGTGGTGGAAATGGGAGTCTCATTCTTTCTTTTATTTATTCATCATATATATGAGTACATAAAATCCATACAGATTTATTAAATATATTTATTTATTTGCTTATTTATTTACCTTATTGAACCAGGTACTTGACTTGTGTATGAGTTATAATTCATTTTGGCTACAAATGTCTTCATGACAAAGACTGGGTTAAACACTTAGGACATGATATGTACTTAGTGGAAACATCATAGGTGGGTGGTCCCGGAAACACTTTGCTATTCCCACCAGCCTGTTGCCATTCTTCTTCTACTTCATTCCAAAATGTTGGCTTTTTATCCGGATGCCTTATGATTGCAAAATGGCTGTAACCACTTGTCTCCTTGCGTCACACCAAAGGCAGGAGAGAACACCAGAGCCCTCTTCTTGCGTGTTCTCTTTTCATGAGAAAGAGAAACACTTCCCAGGGATCTCTGCTAGCCAACTTCCCCTTACGTGGGATTTATCAGGAATGAGTGACAAAGCCACTCATTCAAGCTGAGACTGGAAAAGGCAGTGAAGGTGCTGAGGAAAGGCATATGAAGTGTCATAGCTAGGGTCAGCAAAGCAGTAGAGATATCATCTGCCTCCCCAAAGCCACGGTAGACAGCATTATGGAGTACAGATTTGGAGAGACTACATGTAGTGCACTGCCTGTTCTGGTCAGTTATCCAATGGGAGGCTGAATGGAAGGAAGAAAGTAGAGTGAGAGGTATTCTCCATCTATCCCTTTGTATCCCTTTTTATCAGGATGCCTCATACCTTCCCAGTAGGCACTGTGTGTGCATACACACACACACACACACACACACACACACACACACACACACACCCCACTTGAATAGAATCAATAGATCAAGACTTATATACCAACACATGAACTTTATATTTCCTATGTGGTCAGTGAAGTCCTCTCAGGGTTTCTCTTGTAGTCCTGTACATTATTCTATAGTTCCTTTGTCTTTGTCATCCATGTGGATGAGTCACGGCCAATGCTTGACCAGTTTGCTCTCTGTGAGAGCTTGGGAGAAAGTTTTCTCTTCATGTGACTCTCCCCGGGCACACTATAGAACTTCAGTCTCTTTCCTCTGTGGCTCCATAATCTCCTCGTTCAGAAAATTTGGAGCTCACCTGAGTTTCATGATGTTGCAGTACAGGTTTTCCTATGTCCTGAGTCTTCACTGACCTTGAAAGGCTAGGGCCAAAATGTTGGCTGGCCTTGTGGCTCTTCTATTTCTCCAACTCTGACTTTTGATCTTAGGTTGTTAACCATCCAGAAGAAAAGCTGATTAGTATCCTGCAGCATATGCCATTCACTTTGCCTTATCTAGGTCTTAACCATCCAGCAGAAAAGTATAAAAATGAAGTATACATCGTGGGGCCATAATATTAAGCTGAGCTGTAAATGGCTATGATCGACAATTTCTTTGAATAACCCACTATTGCTGTAGAATGCTGGACTGTGTTGGATTGTGGTGTCGAGTTCAAGCACCTAAGTTAGTTGAATGTCAATGGAGTGCCCACCTTTGACAGGTACAAACAAAGGAAGGGGTATAGAAAGAAAAAAATCATGATGTGTGTGTATAGACAGTACAGTTGGGATAGATAACGCTGTGCTTCTACATAATTCTATGAGAGGCAAGATCTGCACTAATGGTAGTTGGATGGGATATTATGTCAGCTTCTAGTACTACAGTCATCCACTAGGAAAACAATTATTGAATTTTTGATATAATTCAAGAATAAGAAATAAGATAAGTAAGCAGCTACACTCTCAATTCACTGATAAGAGATATCTGCTAAAATAGTATCTGTAAATATAATATCATGTATGCACCTTGTATAATACCAAAACATTATGAAAACAGTTTGCAGTGTATTAATTTATCGAATCTATATTGTTAAGGTGTCTTGAAACTGTCTGATTGACATTTGTAGTTCAATAAAATAAAAAATTAAAAAATAAAATAAAATAAAATGAAATTCTAAATTAAAAAAAAAGAATAGAATCAATAGAACATATTAAAACAAGCTTCATATTGCCGACTAAAGAGAGATTGGATGGAACTAGGTCAGAAGTAGAAAAGGTGGACTTTTCCAAAAATTCACCTTAGTTTCAAAACAAAAACTGGAAGCTAAATTTGAAGAGATTGTATCATTATTGTGTGTATATATGTCCCAGTCCATGTAGGATGCTGGGACACACAAACTGGGTGATGCATAAACAACAGAAGCTGATTTCCCATGATTCTCAGGGGCTACGAAATCCAAGATCAATGCTTTGGCAGATTTGGTGCCTGAAGAGGGTTTATGAATGGCTTTCTGGTCTATGGACGGCACTCACTTTCTATATCCTCACATCATGAGAAAGATAACCATTCCCCGTGGCCTCTGTTAGAAAGCCACTAATCCCACCATGAGGGCTCTGGCCCAGGATCTAACCACCGCCCCAAGGCACAGCCTCCTAAGACCTCCACGTTGGTGATTACATGCCAATATATACATTTTGAGGGGATACAAGCATTCAGACCACAACAATATGACAACAGAATCACAAAAATCACCTTATGGGCCAGGGAGATAGCTCAGTAGAATAAGTGCTTGCCTGGCAAGTGCAAGGCCCTGAGTTCAATCTTTGGTTCACAAAAAAAATTTAAAAAATCACCCTATCCATAATTCCTTTAAATGTAAACATTTCATTTAAACAAAATAATAAAAGGAGAGCACAAGAAGTACATTTTTTTATATTCAAGAACTTTCCAATGCCTTCAAAAGGAACAAGGGGAGTTCTGGAGCTTCAGTGGGCTGCTAGGAAGGGGAGAAACTCCACCACCACCATCCCCACTCTCCCACAATCATGGGAGTGAAGGTGAGCCTCAGGAACCACTGTGAGCCATTCAGGAAGGGAGAAGCCATTCCATCATCAGAACTCAAGGAACCACCTGTCATCTTTCTGCCATTTGCCATCCCGGGAGCCCCAGTCTAGAGAAACCCTGATGCCTAATACACACCCCTACACTGCAGGCCAGGCAACCATTGCAGGAAGTGCTCAGGACACAGCAACCATCTTGTCCAGAGGAACCCAGGGTAAATCCACTGTAACAAAGGGAAATGCTTTTCATATGAACTCCTAATTTATTATTGGTTCTGTTATATAACTACAGATTTTGTTTCTGTGATATAAAATACAGAATCATATGAATAACCACTATGAAGACAGCAATATGCAGTGTATTAATTATTGAAACTGTCCAATTAATCAGTTTTGAAACTGTCTCATTGCTACTTGTTTCTCAGTAAAACTAATAAAACTTTAAATTAAAAAAATAATAAAATAAAATACAGAATCAATAATTACCACTATTGGTCAATTTCTAAATTCTGCTTATTACTGTTTGTAGCTAGGATGTCATGTCTGTTATAATCAGTTGTTCTCACTTGTGTAATAATATAGGGAAATTCTAGGGTAATAATCTCAACACAGCTCTACACCAAAAACTGGGGACTGAGCCAAACAGAAGGTAGCATATCACACTCAAATAACTGGGGAGATAGGCTCTTGGGATAGACAAGAACCAAGAAACTCCAACACCCAGAAGATACCGCTGAAATAGACTGTTTCTAGGAAGGCCTTGATAGTAGTGATATAACTATCTACTACCAAAACTCACACTGATCACCACAGAAAACAAAATTTAACAAAATTTTGTTGTCCCATTTTGACTCTCTGATGGCAATAGGCAAGAACAAGCACCTTATGAAAGGAGCCAAGAAGAAAGTGATTGATCCATTTTCTAAAAAAGACTGGTATGATGTGAAGGCACTGGCTATGTTCAACAAAAGAAGTATTGGAAAAGCACTCATCACCAGAACTCAAGGAACCAAAATTGCATCTGATGGGCTCAAAGGTCAGGTGTTTGAAGTGAGCCTTGCTGATCTGCAGAATGATGAAGTTGCCTTTATAAAATGCAAGCTAATTATTGAAGATGTTCAGGGCAAAAACTTCCTGACTGTCTTCCATGGCATGGATCTCACCTGTGACAAAATGTGTTTCATTATCAAAAAATGACAGACCATGATCGAAGCTCATGTTGATGTCAAGACTACCAATGATTACTTGCTCGATTTGTTCTGTGTTGGCTTTACTAAAAAACACAACAGGGCCAGAGATATAGCTCAGTATACTAAGTGCTTGCTTAGTAAGCACAGGGGCCAGGGTTCAATCCCTGTCACTGCATGCCACTCCAGCCATGCCCCTGGATGCATTGAGCTAGGAATGGAGTCCAGGCATGCTGGCATATGCCTGTATTCCCAGCACTAGGGAAGCAGAAATCAGGAGTATCACTAGAGTCTGAGCTGCATAGTGAGACCCTGCACACATAAACAAAAATAAATAAATAAAATAAAAAATGGAACAGTTAGATATGGAAGACCTGACTGTTGTTCAGCATCAACAGGTCCACCAGATCTGGAAGAAGATGATAGAAATCATGACCTAAATGGTACACAAAAGTGACTTGAATGAAGTGGTCAATAAACTGATTCCAGACAACATCGGGAAAGACATAGAAAAGGCTTGCCAAATCTCTTCATGATGTATTCATCAGAAAAGTAAAAATGCTGCAAAGCCCAAGTTTGGATTGGGAAAATTCATGCAACTTCATGGTGAAGCTCTGCAAAAGCTACTGGGGATGAGACTAGGGCTAAAGTTGAATGAGCTGATGTATATGAACCACCAGTCCAAGAGTCTGTTTAAGGTCCAGATTTGTAATTGTGATAAATAAAGTCCTATTTGTGATCGAAAAAAAAAATTTATTGGAATAGGAAATGTCAAAAAAAGAAGCAAAAGAGCAAACCAAATCCAAAGCCCAAAAACGGGAAGAAATCATAAAGATTAGAGCAGAAATTAATTCAGTTGAGACAAAGAAAACAGTTCAAAGAATTAATGAATCAAAAAGCTGGTTCTTTGAAAGATTAAATAAAATTGATAAGCCCCCAGCTAACTTCATCAAAAGGAGAAAAGAAAAAATTCAAATATAAGCAATAAGGAATGAAAAGGGTGTAATTACATAGACCCAGTGGAAATGCAGAAGATTATCAATAGCTCCTTTGATAGAAGACACAGAAGAACTGGACAGATTCCTAGAAAGGTACAGATTATCAAAACTGAATAAAGAAGATATAACAACTCTCAATAACCAAATAACAGCCAATGAAATGTGAAATGTAATAAAAAAAAAAAAACCCTACCAACAAAGAAAGGGCCAGGTCCTGCTGGACTCACAGCCAAATTCTACAAGAACTTTACAGAAGATATAATCCCTACACTCCTCAAACTCTTCAGTGAAATTGAAAAGAAAGCAATCCTCCCAAAATCGTTCCTGGAGGCAACTATTACACTGATAACAAAACCAGGGAAAGCACAACTAAAAAAGAGAACTACAGGCCAATCTCCCTCATTAACATAGGTGCAAAATCCTCAATAAAATCTTAGCAAATAAAACACAGCAAATCATCAAGAAGATCATACACCATGACCAGGTAGGATTCATTTCAAGGACTCGAGGATTGTTCAATATAGGCAAATCTATGATTGTAATACACTATATCAATAGAACCAAATCAAAAAACCACATGATCATCTCAATCAATGCAGGAAAGGCTTTGAAAGAGTCCAACACTCATTCATCCTCAAAGTCCTACAGAAAATTAGAATAGATGGCCTCTACTTCAATCTGATAAAAGTCATCTATGACAACCAAATGGGGAAAAACCAAAATATTTTACTCTCAGAACTAGTACAAGACAATGATGTCCTTTATCACCACTCCTATTCAATATAGTTCTGGAGTCATTAGCTAGAGATATTAGACAAGAGAGAGAAATAAAAGGAATAAGAATAGGTAAAATTAAACTACGATTATTTCAGACAACATGATACTTTACTTGGAAAACCAAAAAAACTCTAACAAGAAGCCACTAGAATTAATACACAAATTCATTAGCATAGCAGGATACAAAGTTAATACTCAAAAGCCAATAGCATTGCTCTACACAGATAACACACCGAGAGGGAAATTAGAGAAATAATACCTTTTACAATAGCACCACGGAAAATGAAATACCTTGGAATTAATCTAACTAAGGAGACAAATATCTATTCAATGAAAATTACAGTAGTGTGAAAAAAGATATCATAGAGGATTTCAGAAAATGGAAAGAAGCCGGGTGTGGTGGCACAGGTCTGTAATCCCAGCACTCGAGAGTCTAAGGCAGGAGGATTGCTGTGAGTTTGAGACCAGGTTGAGCTACAAAGTGAGCTTAAGGCCAGCCTGAACTGCATAGTGAGACCCTGTCTCAAAAAAAAAAAAAAAAGAAAAGAAAAAGAAAATGGAAAGATATTTCCTCCTCTTGGATAGGAAGAAGGGGTTGGGGAGATGGCTCAGTGGAATAAGCACTTCCTGGCAAGGACCAGAAACAACATCATGAAGATGGCCATATTCCCAAAATAATATACATATTTAATGCAATACCACCAACATACCTCACAGACCTAGAGAAATCATTCCTAAAGTTATTTGGAACCAGAAAAGACCTAGAATAACAAAGACAATCCTGGCCAACAAAGACAAGGCAGGAGGCATCACAATTCCTGACTTGAAATTATACTACAAAGCTACTGTGATAATGGTACTGGCAACAAAATAGACCTGAGGATCAACGGAATAGATTAGAAGATATAGAAGCTTCTACAAACACATTCAGCCACCTTATCTTCGACAAAGGGGTTAAACATGCTTACTGGAAGAAAGATAGACTCCTTAACAAATGGTTCTGGAAAATCTGGCTCTCAGTATGCCGAAAACTAAAACTCGGTCCATGCACTAAACTAAAGTCAAAATGGATTAAAGATCTAACATTAAAACAGAATCACTAAATCTCCTGGAAGAGAAAGTAGGAGGAACTCTTGAAGACATAGGGATAGGCAAAGAGTTCATGAACAAACATCAAATCACACAGGTAATAGTTAAAAGAATTAACAACCGGGACCTCCTTTTATTGAGAATATTTTGCACATCAAAAGAAATTACCAAGAAAGTGAAAAGACAGCCCACAAACTTCAAAAATATCTTGACTAATAAGCACTGAGACAAAGGTCTGCTCTCTAGAATTTACAAAGAACTAAAGAATATTAGGGCCCCAAAATTTAAAGACCTAACCCAGAAATGGGCATCTGAGATGAACACACACTTCTCAGAGGATGAAATTATAGAAGCAATTAAATACATGAAAAAATGCTCCACAACACCAGCCAGCCATGAAATGCAAATTAAAACGACATTAAGGTACCAACCCAGAAAGAATAGCTATCATAAAGCAATCAACCAACAATGTTGGAGAGGTTGTGGGGAAAAGGGAACCCTTCTCCACTGCTGGTGGGAGTGTAGATTGGTGCAACCATTATGGAGATCAGTGTGGCGACTCCTTAAAAACTAGGACTGGAAACTCCATTCAAACCAGCTATCCCCCTACTGGGAATTTTCCCACAGGATCTGAAAACATCATATCATAGTGATGTATGTGTACCTATGTTTATAGCCACACAATTTGTGATAGCCAAATGTTGGAAACAAGCAAGATACCTGAAGAATGGATGAAAAAGATGTGGCATTTTTATACAATGGAGTATTACTCAGCTATAAAGAATGATAAACTCAAAGCCTTTATATTTAAGTAGATGCCACTTGAAGTTATACTCATAAGTGAAATAAATGAGACCCACATGTGTAAGTATCATAAAGTCTCTTTAGTGTAAGAACTCGAAAGGAGAAATAAAAATAGAAAGGTATAACACAATTAAAAGGAAAGAAAAAGCTTAAGGATTAAACAACAAGGAGAGAGCAAGGTGAAAAGCTAGGAAACATGACAGGGGCAAAGCCATATATTTATATACACAAGATGGTTAAGGCAATAGTCCTAAGAATCTTCAATAGGTTTTTGAAACTAGTAGTTAATTGGTATGATCTTCACCCTGACTAACTATATATGCTGATACCTGTGAACTAAGCAACTGAACTGAAGATAGCAATATGTAATACTAAGGTCATGTTTGGAATGCCTGTCATTCTAGTCTTGTAAATATGTATTGCTTGTCATGTCATATCAATTACTGCCATACTGTTGCTCAAGTAAATATTTGTGTTTAAAAAAAGTGTAATAAATGAAAACAAGAGACAAGAAAAAAAATGCCATAGGACTGTCTTGCTACAATGCTGGATGTGGTTACATTTCTAAATTTCTATGTAAAATATGTAATTTTTTTTCTATTTTTATAATTTGCTTTTCATTTTTTCTTAACATTCTGTAGGGATTTAAAGTTTAACATATTTGATGGAAAATACCTGAAGATAACTGTCCATGTTATGTTTATGATGTTTGATATTCAGACAGATAGTGAGGTTAAGCTCAACTGCCTATGTTATAAGGTAATAATATCACTAAGCTTCTTTTCCGGAGGGTTCACAATTTAAGTTTGCAGACCAAAAATTAGAGAATAAAAAGGACTGCAAAAACAGCCAACATTTTGGCCCCAGCCTTTTCAAGGTCAGTGAGGACTCAAGACATACAAGAACCTGTACTGTAGCATCATGGAACTCAGTTGTGTCCCAAATTTACTGATCAAGGAGATTATGGGGCCACAGAGGAAAGTGATCGATGATGTAGAGCGTGCCTAAGGAGAGTCATGTGGAGAGAAAACATTCTTCAGGCTTTCACAGAGAGCAAATTGGTCAAGCAATGGCCATGTCTCATCCACCAGGCTGACACTGACAAAGGATTTACAAACTGCAGTCTAGGACTTCCTGAGGAGATTTGACTGACCTTGCCAGATACAAAAGTTACATTTCTTGTTCTATAGGTCTTGCTTTGTCTTAACCATCCAGCATAAAAGTATAAAAATAAAAAGTGTAAAAGTAAAGCTGTATTGATATGTAAAAGGCTCAAGGCAACAACGTCTGACATTGCCAGTCCTACGGATAACCCACTGCTATTATGGACTACTGGACTGTTTTGGATTATTTTGCTGAATTCATGCACATACAATATTTAAATGACAAGAGAATATACATCTCTGACACAACTAAACAAAAAAAGGGGAGACAAATGAAGGACTATTTTATATCTGTGTATACAATATAGTTAAGATAGATATACAGCTACTTTCTCTTAATTAAATGAGAAGAAATATTTGTGGTTATAATGTTTGGAGAGGTCATTATGTCTGCATCTTGTACTATGAATAACCACTACGAAGATAATATGCAATGTATTAATTATTGAAACTGCCCTATTAATCAGTTTTGAAACTGTCTTATTCCTATATGTTTCTTAATAAAATTAATTTTTTAAAAAAGAAACAAAATGCAATCTGAGCCCTCCAGCCCACCTGGAAAAAATCCAGGAGACATCACCATAGGAAGCCACACAGCTGAAATTTCTGAAATGACCACAAATAAAGTAAAGAAACAATTCCATCAGCCTATAGAAGAAATCAGTTAAGAAACAATCTCTCAGGTAAAAAGAAATGATAACTATAGTGATAGAACTGATGAGCACATCTAAGGAAGATTAAAAAAATATAGGATCACAAAAAGTCAAAGAAACCTAAAGTGAATAATACAGAAAAGGATTAGAATGCATGAAACAGGGATGGGGAGATAGCTCAGCAGTCCAACCACCTGCCTGGCGTGTTAGATGAATTCGGTCCGTAGTACCACATGCTGTGCCAGCAGAACCTAGGGGACACTGTACCAACCACTGAAGCTAGGTGTGGTGGCACATACCTGTAATCCCAGTGATGGACAGGCTGAGACAGGAAGATCAGTATGAGTCTGAGCTGCATAGGGAGACCTTGTACAAAAGTAATTAATTAATTAATTAAAAACTAAAAAAATGCATGAAACAGATTCAAAGACATATCCAGGAAATTAAAAATTCCGGAGGACCAGCCAGATAGCTCAGCGGGCTAAAGCACCTGCTTAGGAGGCACAGGGACAGGGGTTTGATCCCCAGTACTGCATGCTGTGCAGGACCTGCCTGTGTAGGCACTGAGCCAGCGACTGAGTCTGGGTATGGTGGCGCACACTTATAATTCCAGCACTGAGAGACTTAAACAGAAGAATCACTACCAGTTGGAGCTGCATAGTGAGACCCTGTACCAAACACATAAATTAAAACTTTAATTTTGCTTTACTGATGTTTTCTTTTCCTTTTAAGTACATCTTATATAATACAATAAATTTATAAAATTAAAATAAATAATTCATTTAAAAAAGAAACAAAATCCAACAATGTGCTATATACAAGAAACACATTTAACCCAAAAGAAAGCTCATAGACTGAAAAATCAAATACTCCATGTGTCAGGAACCCAGAAAAGCAGAAGTAGATATTCTCTTTACAGACAATGTAAACTAAAAGACCTAACAAGGTAAAGAAGGTCACTACATACTTGTTAGGAGAAAACTTCAAGAAGAGAGATAACAATTACAAATATATATACACACCAAATAAGGGAGCACCCAATATATAAGACAAATATTAACAGACATGAAAAATCAAATAAGTAGGCCGCCCAAATAGCTCAGCAGATTAAAGCACCTGCAAAAAGGCACAGGGGCCCCTGCGGCTGCCATGCCGGCTCCGCCCCCAGGGCGCTAAGACTGCAATTGAGACTGGGCATGGTGACGCACACCTGTAATCTCAGCTCTTGTGAGGCTATAAACAGGCAGATCACTATGAGTCTGATCTAGTAGTGAAACCCTGAAAACCCTGTAGACCCTTCCCTAAAATACAAAAAAAGTACACATTCTTCTGAGTTGCATATGGGATGGTCTCTAAAATATACCGTGCACTAGCCCATAAAATATGCTTAAGTAAGTGCAAAAGAATTGATATTATCTTTTCTCTCAGAGGATGAAAATCACAGAAGAAATGGACAAATTCCTAAATACATATGAATCATCATAGCTGAATCAAGAAGTTATAAAAATTCTAAATAAATCACATACACACACACACACACACACACACACATGATGGCTAAGAAAATTGTACTACTAGTTTCTATTGTTTATTGAAAAGAACAGTTAATGCCTAATTTTTGGATCAATTTTAATGCTTATATCTGGTAATCTGAACAACTACTTTTAATATAACAATATTCAGTATAACAATCATTATTGATTTTCTATCATCTTGTTTTGAATTCTGTATCATTTTTAAGGTGTCTTATTCTCTTTAAAATTAAAAAAGTACTTAACACAAAAATAAGTAATTAGGCAGGAAAGATTCCTCACACACACACAATACCCTGCAGAAAATTACATCTCTCTTGAGCAAAAGAAAACATTACTAATTTTTCACTGAACTTTGGATCTTAATTTTGCCTTTGTCAGTCCAGTCCTGGGCTTGATAGATAGGGGATGTTCAAAGACAAAAGAGCTCTAAGGTATTCGAAAATAACAACTAAGCTGCACATGCAATTGTTCTAGCTGAAAAAGCCTATGAGCATTTTTTCTGTGGGTAAGAAATACACGTGGCTACCCAAAGACCTCTGTATGCTACTATTCAGAGGCTACTCAGGGCGTGATTAAGGTGGAAAGGTAGGCTAAACCCCAAAGTAAACTGAATGATTCTCCCTGGAAAAGTTACCTCTTCCTGGGGAAAAAAAAAGTGTTGTGTTTACTACTAGGTCTTTATTTTCTCCAAAATAAGTGTTCAGACAGACTTGAGGCATACACGAAGATGAAAACGGAATATGGATATTTCTGGGTAGGGATATCTGGAGGAACTTTGGCATAACTTCCTATTAGGTGGAGGGAGTGGAAAGACAGCATCCAAGCTGCACCTCCTCACCAGCGAAACGAACCAGCCAAGCGTAACCCTGGTGACGTATGCAGGCCTGCAGGGGTGAGTGCCTGGCTTGCCTGGCTTGCCTGGTGCTTGGCACAGGCCTGATGCAGCCACACTCTGCTTCTCCTGTGAACCCAGCGTCCCTGGGTAAGTCATGCCCCAGTGACAGGCTGTCCAGGGCGTAGGGGGCATGGTGCTCATGACTACGACATATTAGGTCAAGAAAAGCAAGGAAGTTAGAGAGAAAAGTGGCGGGAGACTATCTCCTCCTATTTTCAAGGAGCCTAATGCTTCCCTTTCTCTCTCCCAAACACACTCACATACACTGATTTTACGTGTCAACTTGGCTAGGCTATCGCACCCAGACCTGTAAAGCTACTTTAAGATAATATTGACATTGCAATCACTACATTTTTAGTAAAGCAGATTATCCTTCACTGTGTCTGGTGGGCCATAGTCATTCAGTTGAAGATCTCAGTAGAAGATTTCCTTTGGATCAAGCAGTTATTCTGCCAGCAGTTGCCCTTGAATTATATGTTTCCTGCATCTCCAACCTGCCAGCCCACACTGCTGACTTGGTCAGCCTAGATCTTCGAATCCTCAGAACAGGGAGGTCAGAACAACAGAGGGCCAATTAAGACTTGAATAGGCTGATCTTTTACGCCCATAGGCGAAGCTTGTATTTGCTCTTTCTGTCATAATTGCGTGCTAGCCCAGACTGAGAGAGCAGAAGCTAATCCCAGTGTCCTCGAGTGGGTCTCCATATGGCCCTCCTCTCTTCCCTTCTCCATGGCATTACCACTGTCATTGCTATGATCACCAGCATTAGTTGCAACCAACACTGATTATTTACCCAAGCCAGGGACTAAAAGACTGCCATTTATTGAATCATTGGTTTCAAATCAACCTATCAGTCAGTCATTGTATCTCCACATTTTACATTTACAAACTGGCTGGAAGGATCAAGTAACAAAATGAAGTCGTACAACTGCGGTTCCTCAGGACTTGGAGACTCTGATCTCCAAGTCACGAGCCCAAGTTTCTGGCCACAACTGTCTTATGTCTGGCTCACCCTTACCTCCACACACTGGCCTGCATCATCTTCTCTCTTGGAACTGCCTTCTCTGGACCCCATGGTCTCCGTATCCTTTAATATCTGGATCCTTCCTTCTTCTTGGGTTCTTTTCTTTCTTTCATTTTTTCTTTTTTGGATTTGTGGTGATTCACCTGTTTTCAGCTTCCAAAGCACTGGAATTACAGGCATGTAACACCATTCCCAGTCTCAGTCACCAGGGAAGGGGCCAGCATGACACACCAGGATCAAACCCCCACACCTGCGCTCTGCCTAAACAGGCACTTCATTGAGTTCTTTTCTCTGGAGAGTGGTTTCCCTTCTCCCTTTGCTGAATTCCTTGTGGCTACTCCTACCTATGCCTTTTAACTCAGCTGTGGATCCTTTGATTTGTAACACTAGACAGGGCCAGTGGGAAGGTAACAGTGTGACTGGGGCAGGGAGGTGAGAAGCACATCTGAGTCACATTCCTCCCCTCAGTGAGATTCCATCTTTCCTGTGTGAACTCCTAGACTTGATTAATTTTATATTTTGTCTGTTTGCTTGAGACAGTGTTTCACTGCGTAGCCTAGGCCTTCTGCCTCAGCTTCCCAAGTGCTGGGATTACAGGCATGCATCACAATGCTCAGCCTGTTAACCACAATTTTATGGAATTTTCTTTTTTCAGGACCAGGGACCAAACTCGGGATCATGTGCTTGCCAGGCAAGTGCTTATGCCATTGAGCTGTCTCCTCAGCCCCTAGCCACAATTTTAAAAGGAAATCTAATAATATTATGTATCACCTAATCTAAGCAAAAGTCATAGATTTTTTAAAAGTACATTGACCAACAAATTATGAGACTTAGAAGGCATCTCAGGATACCCTCCCTTCCCCTGTCACCAGCAGACTTCACTATGCTCTTGTCCTCTGTGACTCAGCTTAGAAGTAACCTCCTATGTGAAGCCTTCCACCCCCCCCACATTGATTCTACTGCCACATATCATGCCCCACGGGCCTGCCTGTGCACCTAACTATTCCCTGGAGAATGAGATCTCTGCTTTGCTCATTAGGAGATGGCAAGAGCCTTATGGAATGCTATGATCATGCAGGGAAGTTACAGAATGAACCTACTCTAACATTTTCTAATACCTGAATCTCTCTGTTGTATTAGATTTACTTAGTGGAAAAAGGCCCTTGACATCATACAAGATGGTGGCCCAAGTTTAGAGAGTTCTAGGAAAATGAGGCTCACATCTGCCTTCTTGGCCCTGTTCTGCCTTTGTGAGCTGCAGTGCTCAAGCCCACTACTTACCCCTCCTTGCCCACACAAGTCTCATCCTCCTTCCGGGCCCAGACATGAATCATGTCTTCTCCATCTTTTGATGAAGCAGCTGAGTGTGGAATACACGTACAAAGCACACATTTGCATAGTGAATAATGCTTGTAGGAAAATAGACTTCAGACCCAAAGGAAGATATGCTTCAAGGCCAAGCATTGCATGTTATATTCTTATAGCCACTGCCCAGCACTCAATCCAAGAAGCATAACTCCACAAAATATTCCTCAATATCACCCTTTGCCAACCACACCCAAGCCCCATGAAAAGAATTCAACTATCTTTCATGGACAGAGTGAGAATCCATTACCAAAGTCTTGGTCCCAAGAGTGTTTCAGGTTTTGACTTTTCTTTTTGTTTTATTTTGGAACAACTACAAAAGTCTAATGACCTACCTAGGGGATTGAACCCAATCTCCATTTATTTTCATTCATGTTCCATATACACCTTAAAACACACAGCTTGAGGTAGTTTTTATATAGAATCTGTAGTTTGTCTGTATTTTGAGTTCAGTGGGTCATCTAAAGTCAAGTGTGAAATATTCCACTTGTAGCAGAGGATGGTGCTCCAAGTGTGTTGGGAGCACTTCAGATCTCAAGGTTAGGGTATGCAACATGCACTTCTCCAGCATGTTGTGCGAATCTGGTTAAACCTACTGCCCAACATGCATTCCACTGAAGTTTTCTGCATGCATCTGTTTCCCCACACGGGAGTGCAAGGGGGACAGGGTCTAACTTGCCACTCTACCACCATCATCATCATCACCTGGCTATAGCAGATACTCTCTATGTGTCCTAAGTGTAGTAGAATACCTGAAGTAAAAATAGCTGAGTCCAGCAATAAAACTATCCTTTTGTAGTCACTGTGCAGACTGTCTCACTGGCCTGGGTATGATCCCTTAATATTCCCCATTATTTGTTCAGTAAAATCCAAAAATGTTAGTGTAAAAAAAAATAGCTTATCTGTGTTTACAATTCCTTTCCCTATCCATTTTTAATAAAAGGATAAAATTCTGCTTTTCAGGAATATTTGAGCAGAGAGAAAATGACTTGGTCATATTTTACCGCTGAGATATTTTGGGAAGTTAGAGAAAAGAGTCCTCTCAGGCTTGCAGAAGAAAAGAAAGATGCTTTCTGCCTCCATGGTGTTTATTTGTAGCTCACAGGGTGCACTCAGAGCTGAGTTTAATCTCATGATTGCTTCTGGAGAGCACTCACTCTGAGATTGCGCCCTGTGACACCTACAGAGCGCAAATAACCCCTGCTCCTCCGGGCCAGCACCATGGCAAAGCAGATGTCTAAACTGATGCTCCCCCACAGCGTGAGCGCTTTAGAAGTCAAGCCCTATAATGACTTTTTTTTCCAAATTAATCTCCATCATCTTTTTAATCTTCTTTAGGAATCTAATGGATTGTTAGGTTAGAAGTCAAAAGCCATGACAGAATTTCCGCAAGAGGTGTCTTCATCAGCTGCTATGAAAGCAGAAACGTGTGTCCCCATAGCAGCAGACACATCAGGGCGACTTCTGTTAAGAGTAAAACAGCTTCCTGGAATTTTGTTGAGATGCCCCCAAGGAGAGACACTAAATCTACAGATTGGCTGTAGACAAAACTCCATGGCAACCATCACTAGGGGATACAGGCATAATATAAGAGAAGAGAGCAGCAGTCTCTGCTTGGCTTTTATCTTGTTGACATGTTTTTGTTTTTTTCTTGTGGACATTTTAAATCACCTAGTTGCCCCTGTTCTCTTTCTGGGGTTGTGTGTTCAAAGTGTGAGCCAGATTAGTGGCCCACTTAACAAGCATGTGTTTCCATTTAGTGCACAGCTCCTTTGCTGATAGTGTTTCACACCTCTGCCCTATCTTTCTGAGTCCTCATAACTGAGCTTGGGGACAAAATGAGGAATAAAGGAAGCTGTGCACAGGGCCTATCAACTAATGGACTTCAAGCATGAGATTGCTAATATTTCTTCATGTTGAGGCTAGAAATTACTATTTTTTTTCCTCTTAGGTTGACAGGTTTACTAGAGAGACAGCCCTCAATTTCCTGCCTGGAATAGAGAGAGCTGTGAAGTGTTGTGGCTTCAAAACCCAGTGGGGAACAGGAGCTGGAAACAAGGGCTTTGGCAGTGCTGCTCTCCTCCAGTGCTGTCTTCCATCGTCTCCAGTTCTACCATGGTAGGGGTCGAATGGTAGGCTGAGGTCAGCAAGTATTTTCTACCTGCCACCTTAACTATAGTTTCTCCCAGTGATGTTCCCCATATGTGAATGCATGAGCAAGAATGTCAAGGAGCCGGGTAACATGGAGAACACACCTGTAACTTCTATTAGAAACAATGCTGTTCTTCAGGTGACCTAAGATTCCTTCATGCACATGAATCTTGTTCTTTTCTAGGGGACTTTCAGGATTCACCAGAGAAAGCTTCAGCAAAAGGCCACACCTTGGTGGTTTTCCATTCCACAATCCACTGCACTCTTCCTTTCCAGTGTGGGCCCAGCAGAATGGCTCCCTCAAAGAAGAGTGGTGAGAAGGAAAAGGGCCATTTGGGTGTCAACAAAGTGATGACCCAAGAGTACACAATCAACATTCACAAGCGCATCCACAGAGTGGGAGCTGATCTGGAAGTTTGCCATGAAGGAGATGGGGACTCCAGATGTACACATAGACACCAGGCTCAACAAAGTTGTGTGAGCCAAAGGAATGAGGAATATTCCATAATGTATCAGAGTACAGTTGTCCAGGAAATGGAATGAAGATTCATCAAACAAACTATATACCTTGGTAACCTGTGTCCCTGTAACCACATTCAAAAATCTCCAGAAAGTGAATGTAGATGAGAACTAACTCTGAAATAAAGTGACAGAACTTCCCCCCGCAAGAAAAGCCCCACTTTGTGTCCTTACACCATCCACTGAGAGCCGATGATCTAGCACTGCAATTATAGAAACATAAAGAAGTGCTGGGGATAAGTGCTGACATTTTAGCAACTCTTCTTCTCCCTTGGTATTCAAGGCAGGAAGTGGTCAGACACTTCCAAGTTTCAGAAAAGATACTACTCTTCTCTGAAATTTTGTTTCTAAGGTACTTTGGATTTACATTCAAGGTGAAATTTCTCAGTCAATTCCAACATTAAGAAAACTGAAGTTTCCTTATACTACCTAAGAGATCAAAGATTTGCACTGTTATCCTAACACAAAGCAGGTTGAGTATTCATTTGGCCTCCTTCTACTAGTAGCTCCTGTCCCCATTTTCTTTTGCAAATCTACCCTCCCCGGTTCTCATCATGTAATTCAGGTACACACTACTCCTACTTTTCCCCTCCCCAAAACATCACCTGGAAGGGTCAAAAGAATAGAAGATGAGCATTCTAATTCCCTGCTCACAGTGACTGGCCTGAGGTACATGTTCTCAAGCAGACCCAGTGAAACCCAACAGGACCTTCTGTGTGAATGCTGTGATTGAAACAGCCATTCTGTCTTAATGAACTTAAATCTCACACACTGAAAGATCTGGTTCTATGGATACTTTTGAACCAGGTTGGCATTAAGAACAGAACTAAAATTGAGGAAGTAGGGCTGAAAGTCAGCAAAAGAGAGAAGGAAAGACAGATGGTAGGGAAGAAAAGAGAGAAGAGAGATCCTGATGATGTTATTTTACTCTGGATCAAAAAAGCTCTAAACTCATCAGCTGCATGAATGAATACACTATGAGTTAGCTTTGCATTGCTATGGCAAATACCTGAGATAAATTATAGAGAGAAAAGCTGTAATTTGGCCTGCAATTTTGAAGATTTCACCCCATGGTTCATTGGTCTTGTTACTTTTGGATCATCATAAGGCAGCACTCATGGCCAGGAGGCTAAAGAAAGGGAGACAAAAGGGCTGTAGCTCCCGGGTGGGGGCTGGGGGGGAGGAGGGCAGCACAGCTCCCTTAAAGGATATTTCCACCAATGCCTAAAGAGCTCCCACTGGCTCCACCTCCTAATGGTATACATGGACCTTAGGAGAACATTTATTTAAACCATAGAAGCCTCCCATTTTATCTAAATCCTTTTGCATTGGATTTTCTGTCCTACAAAGTAAAAAACGCACTTGTTAAACTAATACAGCTGTCATCACAGAGTAGAAGGGGAAGGACACCTCACTGATGTGACTTGAAAGACAACAGGCCCAGGACTGCAGGCTTTCTGGGAGAGATGTGACAGCAACAGATCCTCTTGGCCTTCCTCTGGAAACTGAAACTGCTGGGAGCTTGAAAAGAGAATGCCACTGTTGGGGAATGCCGGGCCTCTGCGTTTATGAACTGGGGGAGGACATGTGATTTGAATGGTGCCAATTAGGAGACTAACAAACTGCCCAGTATCATGGATTGGTCTCTAGGTCTCTCAGATTCCTGGAAGGAATGGGATACTCCTATGAAAGAACACTCCCTGCTCCTGCATGCTAAACTCCAGAAACTCTTTGAGCTGAAGTACAAAGCAACAGTGCTCAGACTCTTAAAATATTGCAGCTATTTGCATTTTGTACAACTCCAAACCCATTCTGGTTTTTCAAGGCTGCCATGGCAACTTTAAGAACTGAGATTTCTGACCTTACTTTGGAAACCCACCTCCAGGGGCTGACCAAATAGCTCAGTGGATTAAAGCACTTGCAAGCAGGCTCATTGGTCAGGGATTCGGTCCATGGGCATGCCGTGCTGCCCTCCTCCCCCCCCCCCAGCCCCCACCCGGGAGCGCAGAGATGGCAAATGAGACTGGGCTTTGTAGCGCATGTCTGTAATCCCAGTTCTCGGGAGGCTGTAAACAGGCAAATCATTAGGAGTCCAATCTAATAGTGAGACTCTGAATACCCTATAGACTCTTCCCTAAAAAACACACACAAAAAAAAGGAAAGAAAAGCTAAGATCACTTGGTGTCAGTGTGAGAAATGTGCATGAATCATGCAGTTGTCATGTGTGAAGACTACCAAAACCCACCCCCAGAGTCCTTTCGCCCAAACCCAGGTGCCCTTGCTCTCAGGCAGCACAAGTTCCATTTTGCTTTTCTTCAATTCCAAATTTAAGCCTGGTTTTTAAAGTGGATGCGATGCCCTTTATGGCTGACTCTCAGCGACCTTCTAAAGGGCTTAGTCAGTAGAGTAATCCTGACTCGTATGAAAAGCCCCACTGTGAAAGCTTAGCTCAAACCACATTCCACAAATCACACACACCCTCAGGAAAAAGCTCCATCCTAAATAGTTCGTTGATTTCACTTTTTGTTTTTTCAACTAGAGCTCAAGCCCCTGTAAATTTTTATCAGGGATTCTCCATGGGATAATAAGATTTGAGAAGAAGATTAATACCAGAGTACATCCCCAGAATTTCAAAGAATCAGTATTCTTTAAATCTTGTTTTTTATTTAGTTAGAATATAAAGTTAAAAGGGCAGCAAATTTGCTGGCTTGTTTGTTCATGAAAACAATCTGGAGCAAGAGTTCCACATTTGATCAGGCTTTAAAAACAAAACAAAACGGCCTTCTCTACCCAACCCAGATGATCAAGGTTCCGATTTCTGCTTGATCCAAGCCAGAAAGTAAAATAAAAGAGAACAAAACAAGTTGAACAGTGTTATTTACTCTGTTAGTAATAGAGGAGAAATATAACTCCCAACCTGTTAGATGTCAAATATGCTGAGTTCATGGGTTGACAACGTTGAGGAATGAAATTTCAAAACAAAGGAAGAAGTCAGGAAAGCTATGTTGAAAACAAGGAAATAAGTATGGGTCTGGCAGAGATCCCAAAAGGGGTGGCCACTGAGGCACCTTTTTGGGAGTGATTTATATGGCAAAATCATAGCATGGGTACAACGCAGGTCAGACTAGAATCAATCTATAGGATAACAAGTATAGCCACTTAGCTAATATTGATCCAGTAGAGAAATGAGCAGAAGCACATGGAAAGAACAAAGGCATTTTGGGAAGAGATGGATTCAGGGGCTCTGGCCACCCACCCACCTGGGCAAGTGATGCCCATCTGGACTTACTGGACAGTAGGGTGCTAATACAATATAATTCTGAGTTATTGCCTGTCCCTTAGGGGATAGACCTGCCCGTTGCATACACCTGGCCTTCTTCATATACACCTCCACCCACAAGTCTGATGTCTTTATTTTTTTGTTGACTTCCATTAGTCACTTTATATTAATTTATATTAATTTCAATCTTAGCTGCCTGTAGTATTAGGCTACACTCAGTGTTGTAGCAAATAATTTAATCCCAGTGATTCAATCTAAGATTGTTAGTGTGTTACTTACCTTGACTCTTAGCTTATCGAGGACAGTAACCGAGGCTCGGCGTCTGCTCCTGCTGCTTTCGCCCCTGACCCGAAGCCATCATGCATGAGAGCATCTACATCCACGTTGGCCAGGCCGGTGTCCAGATTGGCAATGCCTGCTGGGAACTCTACTGCCTGGAACATGGCATCCAGCCCGATGGCCAGATGCCAAGTGACAAGACCATTGGGGGTGGAGATGACTCCTTCAACACCTTCTTCAGTGAGACTGGTGCTGGCAAACATGTGCCTAGGGCAGTGTTTGTAGACCTGGAACCCACAGTCATTGTAGGTACTGGTACCTACCGCCAGCTCTTCCACCCTGAGCAGCTCATCACAGGCAAGGAAGATGCTGCCAACAGCTCTGCCCGTGGGCACCACACCATTGACATGGAGATCACTGACCTCGTCTTGGACCGAATTCGGAAACTAGCTGACCAGTGCACAGGTCTGCAGGGCTTCCTGGTTTTCCACAGCTTTGACAGGGGCACTGGCTCTGGCTTCACCTCCCTGCTGATGGAACATCTCTCTGTCGACTACGGCAAGAAGTCCAAACTCAAATTCTCCATTTACCCCGCCCCCCAGGTCTCCACAGCAGTAGTAGAGCCCTACAACTCCATCCTCAGATTGTGCCTTCATGGTAGACATGAGGCCATCTATGACATCTGTCGTAGAAACCTCGATATTGAGCACCACACCTACACTAACCTGAACCGCCTTATTAGCCAGATCGTGTCCTCCATCACTGCTTCCCTTAGATTTGATGGAGCCCTGAATGTGGATCTGACAGAATTTCAGACCAACCTGGTACCCTATCCCTGTATCCACTTCCCTCTGGCCACATATGCACCTGTCATCTCTGCTGAGAAAGCCTACCATGAACAGCTTTCTGTAGCAGAGATCACTAATGCCTGCTTTGAGCCAGCCAACCAGATGGTGAAATGTGACCCTTGCCACAGTACTTACAACAGGCTTGCTGCCTGTTGTACCATGGTGATGTGGCCCCCAAAGATGTCAATGCTGCCATTGCCACCATCAAGACCATGCGTACCATCCAGTTTGTTGATTGGTTTCCCACTGGCTTCAAGGTGGGCATTAATTACCAGCCTCCCACTGTGGTGCCTGGTAGAGACCAGGCTAAGGTACAGCAGGCTGCATGCATGCTAAGCAACACCACAGCTATCGCCGAGGCCTGGGCTCGCCTGGACCACAAGTTTGATCTGGTGTACGCCAAGCGTGCCTTTGTTCATTGGTACGTGGGTGAGGGAATGGAGGAAGGGGAGTTTTCTGAGGCCCGGGAGGACATGGCTGCCCTTGAGAAGGATTATGAGGAGGTTGGTGTGGATTCTGTGGAAGGAGAGGGTGAGGAGGAAGGAGAGGAATACTAGTTATGCATCCCTTCAGCCCTGTATCATGTCATGCTCTCAGAATTTGAGCTTCAGTGCAAATAACAATCACTAAGCTTTTCTGGTGGCATCTTTATTTGATCATGTCTGATCTTCTGTGATGTCTTTTCCATGTGTACTTCTGGTTTTTCCATCATGTCTCAGAGTAAATGCTTTAAGAAAAAAAAAATTAAGATTATTTTATTTGCTGCTCATAGAAATCTTAGTTGGGTGTTTGAAGAAGCTATCTAGAAGCTCCACAGTCTACTGTCTACTAGTTATGTCCTGGGGACATCTACCAAGACCTTTGTATACGGCTAGCAGATAAGGGAAGGAGGGAAATTGAACAAGAGCATGGAGAAGACTTAGAGCCAGACAGGCAGAACTACAGGGTGCTTATTAGCTGCAAGGGAGGCTGGAATGACTGCTCTTACACAGAATTGCTCTTGCATGTCTGTCATTTCAGTTAATCATCCTAATCATGCAGACAGAGATAGCAATCATTAATCCCTGTTACACCCTAGATGAATTGTATCCTTCAAAAGCCTCATGTGTTTGGACAGTGATTAGATTACTTGGATGCTATTTGAACATGCTGTCAGGTGGTAGGGCCTGAATGGAGGCAGGTCACTGGGCCTATGACCTGAAAACCCACCTCCCTCTCCATCTCCTCCCTTCTCGCTCTGCTTTCTGGATGCCATGACACCAGCAGAGTCTTTTTGCTCAAACCCTTTGACCATGCCATTCTTGGGGAGCTCTGCTACATTTGAGGATGCAGCCCAGCTTTTGAAAAGACCAGACCCAAGGGGTCCTTTGACTGGAGACTGAAATACTTCAACTATTTCTTTTCAATAACTTAGATTTCTAACTATATACCGATCCCATATCAACTTCTATGGACTCTATAACTGAGGAAGAAGATAGTTTCTCATTTGATGACTTGCCTCACTGTTGCCCCCATGAAGGAAGCATGGAAGACTTATTATTCTTCATATATAAAACTCAGAAAACTGAGACTTCAGTGGGACATGGTTTTTCCAAGGTTCTATAGCTATGAAACAGTGGAGTCAGTAGCAGAACACGTTGGAGTATGCAGTGTTACTGCCTCTTAGATAGTGTCCCAAAAGCAGACCCTGAGATGAAGATTGGAAGACAAGTCTTAGGATTAGGGACAATCCCAGTAAGTGAAGAAATGAGAGAAGAAAGGGAAAACAGCCGCAAAGCATGCACAGTTGATTAGGTTACCCCTCTGGGTAACTGAGGCTCATCTGTCAAGGAACTCTGGGAAAGTATGCACCCTTCAGCCCCCACCTGCTGTTGACTGACAGCTCCTCCTGGGGCCATTAACTCCCTGGCCCATTCCACCCACCCATGCCAGGCTAAGGGGATGCCTTAACGTGTGACTCCTGGGCCTTGCAGTAGGATTCTTCTGATGCATGACCCCATGAAAAGAGTGAAGGACTGTAGCTGGGCCACCAACAGCATCTTCCAGGATCCTGTGCTGGACCAGATGCCCGTCTCTTCAACCACATTCTCATGTATTCCTGGACAGTGGGGCTGTTAGTACAGGTTGTGACTTTCCCAAGGACAGCACAAGTTTCCGAGCAGGAAGGAATCCAAAATATTTAATGGTGGGGATGCAGATTAAATATTGCATCCAGCTCTGGCATTTCCTTCATGTTAATCTATTGGAGCCTATTTGCTCACTTATAAAATAAAGGTAATATATATTATATTGAGTTGTTCGGAGAGTTAAAAACATAAAAAGAGAAATACAAGCCCCATGACAACAGGAACCATGGAGGTCTTAGTCACCAACTTATTCTCAGCATTTAGCAAAGTGAATGAATGAATGAACTGACAGAAGAGAGGCAGTGAACAAAGGAGAGAGGACAGGGGGACAGACTGACAAAGCTGTGGTAGTGGGGGGGCTGCCTAGCACAGTACCTGGTCCACTGAAACCACTCAAAAGATGTTGTCTCTCATCCTGCCTTCTGGCTCCTGGATCTAGTGATAAATGGCAATGTCATGACAGTTGAAGAAGAGAACATGAAATCATTAAGCAACTGCTAATTACTGTTTCCTTTCCCATGGAAACGTGAAGTGCAGAGATAAAAAATACTTCCCCAGAAAGAAGCTCAAGACTTCCCCCGCTAGCAGGCCATGAGGCAGGGCATGGTCAGCCCTGCCTTGTTCCATCCTGCTCTTCCTTCTCCTGCTGGGACCGACAGTTTAGCTGCTGAGGACTCCCAGGTGCAAAGTGCAGAACAGACCAAAAGCTTGCTGCAGCCTGCACTTTCCCCAGGCCAGGCACCACCTGTGCCCACCTCCCTCCTCTCTACCTCCCACTGTACCTGGCAATGTGCCCTGGGGAGACACCCACCACAAACTCTTCTACCCATCTGGGGTCTCAACGAACATGATTATGAATTCCTGTGTCTCAAATATCATGAATCTTATGGCCAGAAATCTTCACCACCACCTGCTTTGGTTTTTTTTTTGTTTGTTTGTTTGTTTTTCACAAAACCTGCTGTGCATGTTAATAAGCATATAGGGAGCTAGATGGTATGGCTCAGTAGTAGAGTTCATGCTTAGCATTGGTGAGACCCTGGGTTTGATCTCCAGTATAAAAAAAAAAGTCATATGGCAATGCTGAGATACACCAGGAAATTTGCTCATTCCACCAACTTTTATTAAGAAGCTCTCATGCAGATCATAAATAAATAAACATCATATAAATATATGATTACAAAGTTTTATGTGATATGAGGAAAATTCACACAAAATCCTATAACAAGGAAATGTCAACTCATCAGGAAAATTTCACTGAGTATCATCTTAGTCTTTTCAGGCTGCTATAACGAAATGCCACCGACCAGGTAGTTCATAAACCACAACTTTATTCCCAATCGTTCTGAAGACTCAGAAGTCCAAGATGAAGGTGCCAGAAGATTATGTCTGGAGAGTCCACTTCCCGGCTCATAGACACCCTTCCTGCTGTGTCCTCAAACGGCAGGCAGGGCAAGCCTCCAAGACCCACTTTTATAAGAATCTTAATCAAGACTCAGGCAATCCCAGAAGGCCTTGTTTCCCAATACCATCACTAGGGGGAGAGCTTGGCTTCAGTCTATAAAACAAGGAGGACACGAACATTCAGACCACAGCACAGAGAGAGTGGCATCCGAAGGGGGGCAATGCCTGGGAAAACTCCTGAAGGGACAAAGAAGTAAGTGTAGATGAAGTCGGAGAAGCCCAGTGCAACTATGAGCAATGAGAAAGGGACCCTGGGAGGAGACTGAGAACGGAAACAAAAAAGTCACTTTCCCAAAGTCACACAGCCAGGATTCTGGGGACTGGACTAGGTCCTAAAATAGATTATGTGGAGATCCAGGGGCTCCAGTTGTTCCTTCCAGTATTTCCTGAGCATCTACTGTGCACCACTCATGAATCTAAGGGAGAAAAGGAAACAAAGACTCCTCTCTCAAGATTGATCTTTGTCATGGAAGCCCGGGAGGCCTCATTGAAAGAGACAACATAATCAGACCTGTGCTAAGACAGTGGAGCAGGAGTTGGGCCTAGAGCCTCAGGCAATAAGATTATGAGCTCAAGCTCCAACTATGCAGTTTAGAAATCTAGTGAGAAGCTGCCTCACAATATACAAAGAGCTGGCGTATAGCTCAGTGTGAAGGCCTTGGAGTCTGCTCACAGAAATGAATGAATTTGTGAATGGGGACAAAAGGAAGTGGACAAACTCAAGATATGTCTAGAAGATGTTGATGAACTTGATTAACTAGAGGTCAGCAGGATGAAGAATGCATCCCAGCTGCTGTGCTTCTGAGGTATCTGGAAATTTTGAGGAGTGTTGAGGCTGTAAATGATCCTCCCTCCTGAGCAGGTTTTAGGTCTTTCTGCCTTCTACAGTAGGAGGGTGCAGCAGGGTCCCCACACCTCCCAGAGGACCACCAAGGGCCCCATCATAGAGCCAGACACAAATTCTCACCAGATGCCAAACCTGCTTGGGTCTCAATCTTGGACACCCACCTGTTTCCAGAACTGTAAAAAAATTATCTTTTCTTTTTTTTCTTTTTTAGCAGAACTGGGGATTGAACTCAGACCCTTGTGCTTGCCAAGGAAGCACTTATTCCACTGAGCTGTCTCCCCAGCTCCTTATATCTCTTCTTTATA
Organism: Ctenomys sociabilis; assembly: GCA_004027165.1. Classification (NCBI taxonomy): domain Eukaryota; kingdom Metazoa; phylum Chordata; class Mammalia; order Rodentia; family Ctenomyidae; genus Ctenomys; species Ctenomys sociabilis. Next base: position 283 of record PVKA01018586.1, on the reverse strand, counting down.
AACTTCCCTGTTGGCATGGGGTTTTTTAAAGAAGCGTAAACACTGAGAAAACAACTAACTGTCAGGTCTCTGAAGATATAACGATATGATTAGCTTATGAGTAATACAGCTTAAATACTTGGGTACCTTGAAAACATAGACCCTTCCAGGCATGGTAGTGTACACCTGTAATCCTAGCACTCAGGAGGCCGAGGCAGGAGGATCATCATGAGTTCAAGCCCAGCCTGGCCTCCATAATGAGTTCAAGGCCATCCTGACCTATATAATGAGATCCTGTTTAAAA